>JASDQU010213309.1:0-18485 GCA_032191745.1 Picea mariana
GTCGAGCGCAAGGAACGTACGTGAATACAAATCCAGTTACTGGACTTGATTTCTCCATGGTTTTAACGTTCAGATTTCAGAATATGGAGTATAGCGGTAGCACTCTGGAGATCCAGGGAACCGACAGGTTCGACCAGCCGCAGTGTGAGTATGCCGTGGTTGGAGGAACAGGCAAGTTCAGATTTGCTCGTGGGTATGCGGTTGTTACCACGGAATCCACTTCCGCACCCAATGCTGTTCTCAAATTCAACACTACCTTTCTTGTTCCTTCGTAGTCAAAACGTTGGGGAAAGCTTTATCTATTTTCTTATAAATAAGGTCATTGTATCACAAATGTCTTTTAAGTTTATTTTTATTTATTAGTGTAAAGGGTAGCCACTATATGTTTTTTTCTTAAATAATTTAAATTATTGATCAATGTGAAGATTATCAATCAAAGAAAATGAGCACATTTAATGATCTTTTAATTATAAATTTCAATATTAAGATTAGAAATTAAAGATGTTGACATTCCTTCCAAATCAATCATTATGATTTGATGTTCATAATTTCTTAACATTTTTAAATACATCCGTTAAAAATATTATTGTTGGACCATCTCATTGCCACGTTTATTATTAGTAAAGTTATTTGAAATTAAAGATTTTACATTTTGGCCATTTTTCGTCGTACCTCGCATACAAGTACAGACCATAGCTCGAGCATTTCATGACCATAGCTCGAGCGTTTCATTTTCTACATGTGAAGGATGGCAGATGTCTTAAAACACACTCCACGCATGGTAATGTGACTCGCGTATAAATCTTTGGCATTCCTTCATGGTCTGGAATGTGAATCGTGGCATCATGGCCTCATACCACCTTTGGGCTGCGTTCAAACCCGTTGCATACATTAATAGTTGAGTGAGTGTGCGTGGTAATGGAGGATGCATTTCATTGAAGCATGCATGTTGTAATAGAGCATGAGAGGCCTCTTAAAATATAATTATAAGTGGAAGATTGATCCACATTTTATGAGCATAATAAAATGAATACAAATTATTAAAAGATGCTTAACACAAAATAATAGAGATACATTAAAACTGGTTTTCTATTCAATAAGGAAATAAGCTAAAATGTAGCGAAAAACAAGCTTGTTAGAATGGTGGCGGCTTATCTTTGAGAGAAGATGTGACGGTTGTGCTCATTGGCTATAATGAAGCTCTGAAGGCCTTTTACAATAAACAAAAATGTCAAAAACCCTAGACATCCAAAAACCTAACCCTAGGAGATGAAGCGCCAAAAGTCATGTGAGCTCCATTTGGGTAAGTTAGTACATCAACTTCTCGGGGTCGTAACTTTTTCATACGATCTTCATTTTAGGTGCACGATATCCCGTTGGAAAGGTCTAACCGAGAAGAAATTTTTTTTCCTGGCCCAGGGCAAAATATTTGGTAGTCACCTGGGCCCAAATCCCCAAAAAATGTCGTTTAGGGCCTCAAAACGGCCCTAGAAGTTTGTAACCCAGAAAACTCCCAAGGTGGAAAACTGTTTTTCGAGCCAGTGGAATAGGTGGGTGGCCATCGATATCCACCTGAATCAATCCTCCCTCCTTAGGAAGCAATGGTCTCCATTGCGTTGAGTTCTCCCATCAAATGATGAAATTTCTACTAAATTTGGCCCCGGGTGAGCCACTTGCCTTGGTGCAGGACCTGCCCTGCTTTGACGACTCGATAAAGATGGATCCTTTGTTGCCGAGTGCCCTTGATCTATGTGTCCACAATCTGATCAATGAATTCCTGTTGCATGTTGGTGTCAACTGCTCTGCTATCTCTGAGGTGTCCAATAATGGTGGGAAATATGGTCGAAGGAGAGCCATGTTGAAGACTAGATGCAAACCAAGGAAGGAGGGAATGTTGATCTCAAAAGCATTGTCACCCACAACCTTGGTGATGGTGTATGACCCATAACTGAGTGGGTGAAGCTTCTAATGGGGCCCTGTAAGGTGTTCTTTCTGCAAATGCAATCAAATTTTGTTGCCCACCTGGAACTTATGTGGCACGCAATGTTGATCATGGTGTTGTTTGTACTTAGCATTAGACTTCTGTAGAATATCTTGAACCTATTGGAGGATGTGTTAGATCCGCTTAATGAACCAAGTGGCTTTGCCATCTTCTGGTGGAGCAGGGGACGAGTCGGTCGAGGCGGTCGCAAGGGGTAGTGCAACATCCATGGGGCCCAATGGTTGGAATCCCAACCCCACCTGAAAGGGGTTGTGGCCAGTTGAGCTATGCAGGGCTTGGTTGTAGCTATGTTGTACATAGGAAAGACTCTCATCCCATGTGCGGGGGTGTTTTGAATTGTACATGCACATGATATGTATGGCAATCTGATTGACGACCTCAGTTTGGCCATCTGTCTGGGGGTGGAAGGAAATGGATTTGGTGATCTTGGTATCCAACAATGACCAGAGTCTCGACTAGAATGAGTTGATGAAATGACTGTCACATTCTGAGATAATGGTTTGTGGGATTCCAAAATGTACCCATACTCGTTCAAAGAAGATCTTGGCAGTGACTTCTACTTAATGTTCTTTTTGCAGAAGGCTAGAATCACCATCTTGGAATAACGATCAACAACCACAAAAACACAGTCATTTCCCCTCTTGGTGGATGGGAGGCCTGACATGTATTCCATTGAGATGGATTCCCATGGCATGTTAGGAGTAGGAAGAGGGGTGTACATGCCCTATTTCTTAGTGGTTGATTTGGAAATAGCATAGGAGGTGCATGACCTGATATACTTGTCGACATCGTGTCGAAGTTTTGACAAGTAGAAATATTTTTGCAACACTTCCACTGTCTTTTCAATGCCAAAGTGTCCTTCCACCCGACTCTAGTGAACTTTCCAAATCAGCTTCGCACGCTCACTTGATGGAATGCAGAGATGGCCTAGATGACACAACAGCGAGTCCTGAAGATAGAAATTAGCGACCACTAAGTTGGCGCCCAACATTCGGTAGGTTGTGGAGAAGTCGGGGGTTGTCTCATAAAGGTGGGGCCATTCAGAGGTCTCGTGACCGCAAGAATCTAGCATCATGGTGAGTGTCGTGACTGGAGGTCGGTTGAGGTAGTCAACAAATCAGTTGGTACTTCCTATTTTATAGTTGATGTTGAGGTGGAACTATTGTAAGTATGTTGACCACTTTCGATGGCGGTCATTCTGCAATTTTCCTTGGGTTTACATGAGCTATAGTGGCTTGTGATCAGTTTGGATGACTGTCTCCCTCCAAATAATGTAATGTCTCCATTGGCAGCATGCTTGCATAATGAAGTACATTTCTTTGTCAAAAGTAGGGTACTTATGGACAGCATCTGATAGTGTCTCACTATGATATGCAACGAGGTGGCTGTGTTGAGTAAGAACAACTGCCACATCATAGTCTGAAGCATCTATCTCGATCTCAAAGGGATGTTGTAGGCCCGGTAATGAAAGTACCGGGGATGAGCATGCACGCTTCTTCAAGTCATCGAAGGCTTGTTGTTGGGACAAGTCTCACACAAAGTTTTCCTGACCTCCACCCCTGGTTACTTGGTTGAGGGCCCATGCAATATGAAAGAATCCCAGGATGAACCTGCGATATAAATTGGCAAGGCCCAAGAAGCTCCGAAGTTCAGTGAGTGTGGTAAGGGCTGGCTAGTCATGGATGACCTTGATATTGGCTGGATCGATATGCATACCATGTTGATCAATGATGTAGCCTAAGTAATGGACCATGCCCATGCCAAAGGAGCATTTTTCCAAGTTTGCATATAGTTTGTGATGTCGCAAGGTGTGTAGAACCTGCTGAATATGTTGCAAGTGTTCCACCCAAGTCCTTTTGTAGATGAGGATGTCATCTAGATACGCCACTACAAAAGTATTGGTGAAAGGTCATAGGATATTTTCCATCATCCTCATAAAAGTTGTTGGAACATTTGTCAAACCGAAGGGCATGACCAACCATTCAAAAATACCTTCTTTTGACTTGAAGGCAGTCTTCCATACATCTGTCTGTTCTATTGGGACCTGGTGATAGCCAGACTTCAGATCAATATTACTAAAGTATTTGGCCCCCGTGAGATGATCAAGGAGGTCATCGATTCGGGGAATCGAGTACCAATTTTAGACTATGATTTTATTCAGGGAACGGTAACCAATGTAGAGTCGCGAGGTCTCATCTTTCTTCTGTACTAACACGATTGGGCTCTAACAAGCCGATGATATGGGACGGATGTGCCCCTTGTGGAGCAGTTCTTGGATCTGCCTCTTGATCTCCTCATTTTCTAAGAGAGAGTGGTGGTAGACTAGTCCATTGGGTAGTGGTGCACCTGGGGTTAGATTGATGGGATGCTTGACCTAACAGTGCAAAGGTACCCTAGTAGGAGATGAGAATATATGTGAGTATTCTTCCATGACCATATCCACTTTCTTCTGTTGTGTGGAGAGATCGGTCGTGGAGGCCCTGGATGTGGCTGTGATCTTTCACTCACTCTGAGATAAAATCACGAGGAAGACAAATTTCTCGGTCTGAGAGATGATCTTCCTGCATTGCTTGGCAGAGATCAAGGAAATAACACTAGGAGGGACTTCTTCGAGTATCATGTACAATTTCTTGTTCAAAGTAATAATAACACTATGAGGCCTAGACTCATATACATCATGACGTTTCCATAAATAAGGCTGGCCCAAAAGAACATTACAAACTTCGAGAGGAGCATCATCACACAATACCTCATCTTTGAAGGGCTTGATGACGTATGGCAATCGACTCTATTGGCTGACATGGAGATCACTTCCTTTTCGGAACCATCCAATGATGTAGGGTTGTGGGTGTGGAATTGTCGGCAGGGCCAACTACTTGACAACCTCTGCTGATATGAGGTTCTTCTAGCTACCGCTATTAACGATGAAGTGCAACGGGGTGCCTTTTACCCACATATGTGAATGGAAGAGGTGCTCTCCTTTCTTTGGCTCGTCTGGTTCACCAGGTTGGAGCTTGTTGGTAGAAATGGTGGCACTGGGTTCTGCGTCAATGATTCGTCTTCCCCTTTCTAGTTTTGACTTAGAGTCAGAACCCACATTTGATTTATAGGCTTTCACTTTAGCCACCAACAACTTCTTTGAGCGGTAGTCAACAATGTTATGCCAAGGGATCTTATGGAAGTCGCACCACTTCCCGGTATCTTTCTTTGTCTTTCTGGTGTCCTTCTTTGCTTGTGTCTTGGACTAGTTGTCCTGATACTGTCCATATTTTCTCTGTCCTTTGTTTTTTGGGTTTGGGTTGCCCTTTTCTGGAATTTTTTGTGAGGGGTTCCCAGGCCCAAATTGTCGTGTCTTTTGTATGAACTTCTGCTTGATTTTGACGACATATCTGTAGGCCACGCCCAAGGATGAGATGTCCATAAATTCCATTTCATTCTGGATGTATCTAGGCAGAGAACCATGATACTTGAGCACCAAATGTCGCTCTGAATCTTTGATACCCAGCTTGGTGTGCAATGTATGGAAGATATTTGTGAATTATGGCACTGCTTGGTCTCTTTCTTGCCGCAGTGTGGTCCATTTGGTATACAAGTAGTCATAACTTCCTACAGGGTAGTATTGTTCCTTAATAACATCCTTGAAGGATTCCTAGGTGGTCGTGATTGTATAATGAGGGTTCCTTTGTTTCCTTTTTCTCACATAAAGTTTCCCACCAATCTTTGACATGGGGAACGACTTTGACGAGTGAAAAAGTAATATTTTCTCTATTCGAAAAGTTATGGACAGAAAAATACCCTTCTAGTAGATTCAACCAATTGTCTACAACATCTGTGTCTATATGAACTTCAAATATAGGAATATCGAAGTTGATTTGTACCTTGAAGGGGGAAGCACCTCTGCTTCAGGAAGATGTGTCGCATGTTGGTATCCATCGAAGGATTTGTGCGAAACTATCCATCATCTCACTCCTCTGTTCTGTGAGGGATTCCTCAAGCAACATTTTGAAAGGATCTCTTGTCTCACCATATTTCTTTTCTCCTACCATGAGAGGTCGCTTGGGCGTGCAAAAGCTTTTTTACTCAAAAGAAACAAGCTCGAGGCCCAACTCTTTATACCCTGACCTCGTTGGGGACATGCATTAAGATGAAAAGGAGAAAACCACTCTGATACCACTGATCCAGATTTTATGAGCATAAATAAATGAATATAGATTATTAAAATATGCTTAACACAAAATAACAGAGATAGAGTAAAACTGATTTTCTATTCAATAAGGAAATAAGCTGAAACTATAAAATGTAGCGAAAAACAAGCTTGTTGGAATGGTGGCGACTTATCTCTGAGAAGAGATGTGATGACTGCGGTCATTCACAAGAAGATGGTTAAAATGAGGCTCTGAAGGCATTTTACAATAAATAGGAATGTCAAAAACCCTAGACATCCAAAAACCTAACCCTAGGAGATGAAGCACCAAAAGTCATGTGGGCCACGTTTGGGTAAGTTAGTACATCAACTTCCCGGGGTCATAACTTTTGCATACGATCTCCATTTTAGGAGCACAATAGCCCGTTGGAAAGGTCTAAGCGAGAAGAAATTTTTTATATTGGCAAATGTAAGTTCCCTTGACAATCACCTGGGCCCCAAATCCCCAAAAAAATGTCGTTTAGGGCCTCAAAATGGCCCTGGAAGTTTGGAACCCGAAAAATTATAGAAAAACTGCCAAGGTGGAAAATTGTTTTTCGAGCTAGTGGAATAGGTGGGTGGCCACTGATATCCGCATAGATCAAATATGGTCATGATGCAACTGGCGAGAGGTTGAAAAAATGGATGAGGAACCAGGGACATAGTTACAGGTTTAATAGAGCAGGTTTAATGGTGGTTGGACTTTCTAGGCCTATTCCCCCTTTTCTAACATGGAGTAATGTCTTGGTGGCGGTTTAGTTGAGATTATTATCCAGGTTGAGAAACACTGGTTATAGTGGTGGAATGGCGATGGTCCTTTTCTAATGTCCCTTTCCCATTTGGCGGATAGTAGACTTGGATACGATGACAATGCCTCCATTATCCCTTTTCTTTCTTATGGTTAGCACGATATTGGATTACTGATAACATTAAAGAAGTTCCTCATTTTTAGCTATAGAAGGTGTCAGTTTAACCAGTTGATAGGTCTGGATTTGACAGGGGTCTTTTAATAATCCTCGTATCTGTCCTCTCCTATCATTTACTAAGCCTTGAACATTGTTTCTTGTATTTTCCGCCATGATACGACTACAGTCCCGAGGTGGAATAATTTCAGAGGTTGGTGGAAGACTCTGTATGGACAATGAGGTCATCACATTCATGGGTGCGACTGGTGAGGAACTTTGGGAGAAGGAAGGTTTATTTTCCTCGGTGGACGATTTTTGCAGGTTTAATTACAGTAGGTGCCACATTAAAGACCACATAAACTCACCACTAGTTTACACTTCGAAATCGATGATCCCTCATTTTGCAGGTAAGAAGTGATCCCCTCGACATTGCTATGTTGTAGACCATTTATAGGGATGCACAAATGAAGGTTTGGGTAGAAAGGAGACTACGGGTGTACACTTGGAGTATAGAGGGAAAGGTTTTACATCCTCAGAAGTGGGGTTTAGGGGAGTTTCATTTTTTAATCGGGCTGGTACACAGAATGAGGCTTCTCAGGGAGGTCGCTCTCACTAGAAGGGTGGTTTCGTGAAAAACGTTATTAGAGTGTGGAATCCAAAAATACCAAATAGAGGCTAGTAATGGGAGTTTATGTGGGTTTAGAGGACTCCTGTAATCTCTCTCTTTGTGCACTGGTGGGGAGATTCTCTTACAGGTCTCAATGCAAAATGTCGATCGCTGATTGGATGTCGAGAACATGGGAGCCAGTTTTAGGATATTCTCCAGATTTGTTGACATCGCCGAGAGGTTGGCTAGGCTTTGTATTTAAAAAACTCGAGGACACAAAGTTCATTCTGGGCAGGTTTTGGGATTATGAGGGAGGGAGCTTAATGCTTAAGTGTTGGCGTATACGTTTTGATCTAACTACTAAATACTTCAGTTCTCGACATTTGTGGGTACTACTTCCAGGTATTCCATTATGGGAAATGTGGAATACCAAAGAATTGGAGGCGATAGGTAATGTACTAGGTCGATACATCAAAGTTGATGAAGGAGCCTTACATTATAAGGAAAAAAGAATGAGAAAAGTCTTGGTAGAGGTGGACATTCACGCGGGTTTATTGAAATCTTTAGAAATTGAATGGCAGGGTCACCTTATAGTTCAGAGACTGGACTACTTGGGGATACCATTTCAGTGTTCCCTCTCTAGGGGGACCGGTCATCTGCGAAAGAAAATCCAACCAAATTATGGGATGTCCGACTCAGAGGATTCTATGGAGGACCAGTGAAAGGACCTCTACATGGATGTCACAGATATGCAGGAGATGGGGGACTTTGCTTCTTTGCATGCTGAGGATACACCTAGGAACTCAACCACCACCTTTGTTGGTAATCTCAAGTCACTTTTCCCATATCTGTATTTTTCATTTTCTGAATGGGAGCGGGACCACCTTGATAGTACTTTCATGTTAGATAGTATACCCTCTCCTGTTAATGACTCGGGGACATCCTCTGAGATGGAAATGGTGATAACGGATCTAGTAATGGTTAGGAATGATCCATTATCCCTGCCTATATCTACCCTTGAGAATCTGTCAGCAGAACTATCTCCTGAAACATTAACCATTGTACAGTCTTGGGGATTAATGGAGATGTAGGTAGTAATCCCTTGCTAGATGGTATGATAAATTCGTTGGTTCCATCTTTTAGGGAGGCTTCTAGCCTGATACCCATCCCAACCTTTCTAGGAAAGGAAGTTTTAACATATCAGAGCTTAGTGGAGATATAGGGGCCTCTTCTAGTTCTGGGGAGATTGCGGTGAAGGATTTAGCTTGGTCGCGAGGCTTGGGGATGGAGGTCTCTCCTATAAAAACTAGGAGCGTTCATAAGAAGTTGGGAACACATCTTTCTTTTTCAAAACAACATTTGGAAACACACCTAGAACAGGGCGCGCTTAGAGGTATGAAAGCCCTTGCAAGAGATAAATCATGATCCTTGTATCTTTGAATATGATAGGGGTAGGAGGACCCCTGAAAGTGGCCTCCATGAGAAGACTTCTTTCAAAACATTCTCGGGACATTCTCTTTCTACAAGAGACTCTGGTAGCCTAGGATAAGGCTAGACACTTTATGAACATTATAATACCTGAGTGGATGGTCTGTGTTGTTAATGCGATAGAGAAGTCTAGTGGACTATTGGTGTCATGGGACCTTAAAGTTTTTGACTTATTTCCTTTTTTAAGCTGTGGTGGTATCTTATTGACAGGTTTCTGTATATTTGATAATGAAGGATCAAATTCTTAAATGTTTATGGTCCCTGCACATAGCGAAAGAGGTTATGGGAAAAGATCGATGGTAGGGGACTTTTGGCTAAAGGTGATTTGATCTTAGGAGGGGATTTAAATTTTACGACTAGTGATGAAGAAGTCTGGGGAGAGAAATATTTATTAGATCCATTGGTGGACTTCTTCAAAGAAATGCTTCTTAAAAACTAATTGATAGATATATCGCCTGCTGAGGTGGTTCCAACTTGGAGAAACAAAGGATTTGGAGAGGAAGAAATATTAAAATGACTAGACAAAATTTTAGTATTCGAGGATCTCATTCTATCATCGGTTAGATATAGGACTTGGGTGGAATATCCATTTATTTTTTACCATGCACCAATTATGATTCAATTGGGCTCTGGATTCTCATATGTAGCACATCCTTTCAAATTTAATCCTGATTGGTTATGAGAGGATAGTTTTGTATCAATGGTACAAGAGGTGTGGAATTCACAACAGGCCCAAAGGGAGGAGGGTGCTCAGAGACAATTAATATGGAAACTAAAACTTCTCAAGTCCCGAGTAAAGGTTTGGTCCAAGGAAAAACGATTATAGGAACATGAAGCTATGGAAACTATAGAAGAAGATTTAGCTACACTTTACAAGCTGAAGTCACAGGGTGTGGATAGTCAATATTTTTATTTCCGATTAAAACATATAGAGGTTGAACGAAAGAAGTTGTTACTAGATGAAGAGGAGTGATGGCACCAAAAAATCTGAGCTATTTGGATTCAAAGTGGTGAAAAAAATACTAAATGTTTTCACTTCTTTTCTATCCATAGAAGAAACACATTTTTTATATGGGAGATAAAGGATGAAATAGGTTATGTGCATACAGGACAGGAGGACATAAAGAATACAACATTGAGATACTTTAGATCCTTTTTTCAGGACACTGAGAAAAATTCCACTGCATAGAAGATAGAAATGTTAATACTCTTTCCAAGAATTGTCAATGAGGAAGAAGTTGTTACACTGGAGAGTCCTTGCACTATCTTTGAGGTACTAAAGGGATTCACCAAGGAAAAAATCCTAGGGCCGGACGGGTGGACAATTGAGTTATTTTTATTCTTTTTTGATTTGGTTGGGAAGGACTTGCTCGAAGTGGTGGAGGAATCAAGGATTAATGGTGTAGTTAGCAGGTTGATAAGCTCAATTTTTTTAGCACTTATTCCTAAAGTCAGTTTTCCTTCATCCTTTGGATATTTCCGACCTATAGCATTGTGTAATTTGTGTTACAAGATCATTTGAAAGGACATAGAAAGAAGGATTATATCAATCTTGTCTCGTTCTTTGTCCGAGGAACAACTGGGCTTTCTAAAAGGGAGGCAAATTCTATATGCTTTAGGTACAACCCATGAGTGCCTGCACAGTATAAAGGTTAAGAAGTTGTAAGCCATCATTCTAAAGCTAGATTTAAAGTTGTATGACTATGTAAACTGGGATTTTCTTTGTTTAATAATCCTCCAAGGTGGTTTTGGCCTTCTTACAACTAATTGGATCATGGGTTGTGTATCCTAAGAAGCCTTTTCCATTCTGATCAATGGTGAGTCAACCAAATTCTTCTAGAGTGAAAGAGGTTTAAGACAAGGTTTCCCATTCATCCTTGTGATGGAAGGACTTAGCCTCTCCCTTCAAAAAGACCAAGATGAAGGCAAGTTGACAGGCATTAAGGTATCAAGACTAATAAATATTTTTCATCTTCTATTTGTGGATGATATACTTATTATTTCAAAAGCTTCACTGGATGAATGGAAGGAGATACATAAAATTATGGATGTCTTTTGTGGAGCATTTTGGCTTCTAATTAATGTCCAAAAATTGACATTTCTCCACTATGAATTTGAGGCGGACACTCTTGATAATCTAAAAGAAGTTTTCCAGCAAATTTTTATTTCTCTCTCGGAAGGGTTCAGGTATCTGGTTTACTATTTAAAACCGGACAGTTACAAGGTGGAGGATTGGCATTGGCTCATTTCAAAAGAGATTCAATATTTGGTGAAACCGATGGCTTTCACTTGGAGGACGCTATGTTCTAATAAAGGTAGTCCTGGAAGGCAAGCAAGTTTATAGGATGGCTATGGCACATATTCCATCATCAATGCTCAATCAGATTCATGAATTAGTTTTCTCTTTCTTATGGTCAGGGGAAAAAAAACCAGATTGATCATTTGTGTAAGTGGGAGATCATAGCTCGGCCTAAAAGGTACGGTGGATGGGGTTTGATAAACATTTATAGTTTTTATATGGCCTTGACGACTAATACACTTTGAAAATAGTTACCAACTTATTGAGAACTTTGACCTCAAAATGAGAACTCTGGCCCAAAAAACCCATATTTTTCCATAAAAAACATGAAAATCAACCCCCAGATCAAAAAGGGGTGCTATCGGTAGCACCATTTTTTAAAACAGGATCAAAATTAAAACATTTTTCAAACATGGCCTTCAAAACTTAGACAATATCTCAAAAAAACCTTAAAATCAACACCTAAAAACAAATAAGATGTTTTTGAATTTTTTTCTTTCTTTTCAAAGCGTTAAATTTTGAGATCATTTGAAATTGTATTTTTATCACTTGGTACCATTAAAACCAAAACCTCAAAATCAACCATCAAATTGAAAAGTACTACTACTGGTAGCACCCATTCTAAAATTGGGGTATGAAAATGACACATTTGTATAATGTGGTAAAAGAACTCATCATTACTTTAAACAAAATCATAAAATCAAACCTTAAATGCTTATGTTTTAAATGTTATTATCATGCAAATCACAAGGTAATACATAATTCCATGAAAATATCAGAATATACTTTAAAAATTCAACATCACATTTTAATAAATTTTTATTTTTAATAATAAAAAAGTAGATACAAGTTACATTGAATTAAACATAAACAATTTCTTAAAAGTATTGTTATATTGACCATATTCAAAACATATGAGCTAAGAAATTTTATTATATTATCCATAATAAACAAACATATCATTCATAAAACATAACAAAAGATTCATAACTTCATGTAAGATCATATGTAAGTTCAATGCCCTTTTCTGGTTACCATACAAACATCATATGGATCAAAAATTCATAAAATGTTCCATACACTTATTCAGATTGACTCATGGTTTCTGAAATACCATCAGAGTCTATAGTGTATTCAAATGAATGTTTTGATGAAGATGTAGATGATCCATACTCTTATCTATTGTTGATGAATGCACCATCTGAGTCTACACGCATGCCCAACATTTTAGATGTTAAATGCCTTTTAGATCTATGACTAGGTTCAACAGAGTCCCATCTTGCATTTATTTATTGCGTCAACAAATGCCCGATAATCTTTGTTGCCTTGGAGCGAAGAGTTCCTCTCTTTTTCAAATTGAAGTCATAAACAAGTATGTCAACATCATCTAATTTTAAGAGGTCAGCGTGACGACGAGTTGTATTTTGACCATTTCTTTTTCTTTTTCTATTGACATGTTTCTCAACCACCATCTATGGATTGTACACACCATTGAATGGGTGTGTACTTGCTTCATACCAATGCACTTCAATTGAAATAACATCATCATTTTATTTCTCAATCTTTATAACCTTTCCTATCCAGAATGGATAACCATGTGGATCTTCAGTCACCAAAACTGCAATCATGCTACCCTCCTTAATATCTTGTACTAAACCCTTGTAAAGGTCTTCCATGGCTTCACGTTGTGCACACGACCTTCGCGAAGCGATATATATTTCTCTTTCCTCTGCTTGTGTAAACTCAATAAGGCCTTGAGATTCTTGAACTTCAACAATGTTTGTTTCTTCAGATTTTCTTGGCATATTTTGTGGCCAATGAAATGGAGTCCTCAACATTGTATCTTCATTTGTTGAGATTGAAATTATGTCACTTTGACTATTGGAAAAATACTCCCAACAAATAAAATCAGAAACATCAAATTACTCATATGTATCCTTAATGGACTTTTTAATTTCTTCCATTCAGAATAATCTACATCTCTATTACACCTTCGTACATTATGGATTTCAGCAACTTATTGTAAAAATAATAACTTTGATGCAAAAATTGGATGATATGGAATGAACTTAAAAAATGATAAACCTGATGAAGGCCCCCATTCTGTAGTAGTTGAATACTTATTTCCCCATATAAGTGTTTTCCCATCAATTTTTTTGAAACAAAATTGATGTTGGAAGCTAATGTCATTAAGTTGTTCCATACATTTTTCTTCACTATGTGATCCCTGAATAAATCTTCACATGTCAACAATTTCTTCTAATATATGAAAAAAAGGCTTTGGAATGTATGCTTTCTTGATACATTCAATCAATGATGGTAGACTTTCAACATTTTTCCTCTTCAATGATATTGAAAAACGATTGAACATTTGATCAATATGATAATGAGTGTGTCCAACAAGAAGGAAACAAACTTTCACCTTTTGAAATATTCTCATTTAAACAAGCATGCTTAGATATCCAAACACAATTTGATTTTTATTTTCACGACTAGTGTTGTCTAACTGTAGATAGAGAACTTGAGGAATATTTCCAGACGAGTGAGTGAAGACATGATGAATTATGGTGATGGTCAGATTTGCATCATTATGAATATTTGGAGCTATGAAGTAAACTCTTGGACACATTTTTCCATTGAAAACCATACAACCAACCAAGTGAAACTGAATGAAATTCTCTTCCTGTAAATTTTTGGGTGTATGAACAAAATGTGGTAGAAGTGTTTTCTTCTGGTCTATGCCATCAATTATCATACCTAAATATTTGTTTGGAGCATCATAACACTTCTTCCAATGTTTGTACAACTTTTGTCTTTCACTTGATTGTTGATTCTAATGTTCTTGAAGTGTTTTGATTATGGAATCTTCACATGACATAAAATGAAAATATTCATCATATGTTTTCATAGTTGATAACTATTCAATTTAAAAAAAAAAAAATAGTAAATACATACCTCTTTCTGGCCCTTCAGATTGATCTCTTCTTGATTTAAGAGTAGCACATATACTACAAATCACCATCATTGACTTCTTAGGAATACAGACATTGTTGAATTGTTTCTTCAATATTCTTGTAAAATATGTATATGTAATAAAATTACCATTTCCTTCAACACCTTAAACATATCCTATGTACAAGTTTTAGACTTCCCTCGAAAAATTATCTGGAATATGTATTGTGTCTCTATCTGGCATACACTCTCCATGTTTGGAAAAGAAATTGTTAGGATATTTTCATTGATGTCAAAGTGATGGTCAAGCATGATTGAGATATTTCCATTGATACCATTGAGACATTGTCCTTGATGCCATCATTGCAAGAGGAGCATGTTTGAATAATGGTGAAGGTGAAAGGAAATAGTTTTGATATTATCGTAATTACTATTTTAACCAATGTTGAAAAAGTTTTATATAAAGAAAAATATTATGAAGCATTACAAGAAAAGAATGAAGTCCTATTTGAAAGTAAAAAAATTAAAAGAAGATTAAAAAAAAAGGTATAAAGAGAAAAAAAGTAAAAGAATATTAAAGAGGAAAGTATAAAAGTAAACTAAAGAAGGTCAAAAGAAAATTAAAGAAGATTTAATTTTTAAAAATGAAAAGTTTAATATTAAAAATGAGTTTTAATATTAAAAGTGAGGTTGGATTAAAAAAGGAAGTTAGGTAAAAATGGATGAAAAAGTGAAAGCGGTATTCACCCATGGTATTTAGAAGCCCATGGTATTTACTCATTATATTTGCAAATGTCAAATAAAAATGATTTAGTTAATATGGTTGCCCAAATATTAATTATGTTGAAAATGTCGAATTGAAGAGTTACATAGTTATTGAAAATTAATAAAAAGGCACGTGACTTATGTGAAAAGAGTTACGTAGTTATTGAAAATTAATAAAGAGGCATGTGGCTTATGTGAAAAGTCATAATATTTCGTATTCAAAAGTTTACACATATATATACTTGAACATATATTGAAAGCAAAGTGTCTTTTTGTATGTGATTCATAATGTAATATCTGAATATCAAAGAAGAAGAGGAGTCGAGCTATATTAAGATAATTTGATGTCAAGAATCTTGGTATGAAGTAACCAAAGGAAGGAAGGGAGAGTCTCTATGGTTCATATAGAAGATCAAAAAGCATAAGCAGAATCTAAGATGAAGATTTGTTCATTCTAAGGTGCATGTCAATGTCTAATTGAAGATCAAGAACAGAAGAAGACATAACAACAATTATGCAATCCAGTACTTGATATAGAAGACCATACAAGTAGAGGTTGCATTAGACAAGTAGAAAGTACAACAATGGTGGCATGAGTCAAATTCAATGAAGAGTAGAAGAGATTGAATTTCATTATAAACTAAGGGTGGTTGGGTGGTGCAAGGGTAGGTTGGTTTTTGTAGAGGGAGTTGGTGATTCCTTGTCATTTGTAGCTGACTAAATAGGGAAGTTGAAACCTCCTACCAGTTGGGTCTGGTGAAAAGAGGGAGTTGGTGCTTCCTTGTCAGTTGTGGCTGACTAAACAGGGGGTTGAAGCCTCCTACCAGTTGTTGCTGGTGAATGAGGGTGTGGATGCATCTTTCCAGTTGTAGTTGGTAAATGGGGTGTGGAAGCATCCCTTTAGTTGTAGCTGAAGAAACTTGGGGAGCATCTCTCCATAAAGTTGTAGCTTGAAAATAGTTTTGTAAAAGAACATTTTACAGGTTGGTTCTTGCAGAGGGAGTTGGTGATTCCTTGTCATTTGTAGCTAACTAAACAGGGAAGTTGAAGCCTCCTACCAATTGGGTCTGGTGAACAGAGGGAGTTGGTGCTTCCTTGTCAGTTGTGGCTGACTAAACAGGGGGTTGAAGCCACCTACCAGTTGTTGTTGGTGAATGAGGGTGTTGGTGCATCCTTCTAGTTGTAGCTAGTAAATGGGGTGTGGCAACATCCATTCAGTTGTAGTTGAAGAAACTTGGGGAACGTCTCTCCATCAAGTTGTAGCTTGAAAACAGTTTTGTAAAAGAACATTTTATTAATGAGAAAAAAGTTGGTGGATTTCCTCGTTAGGTTCCACGATAAAGTCTTGTGTTCATAAATTTTTTTGTTCATCATATATTGCTTAATTGAATAATTAATATGTGTGCTTAATATGGATGAAGTTAAAAAGCAAAAGTAGGCAATACTGATTCAGCCCCCCCCTTCTCAGTATTGTTGTATATTCCATCAATTGGTATTAGAGGAAGGTTCCTTTAAGCACAGTCTAACAAACTGAAAGGAAGATCAAATTAAGAACACATGGATGGACAAAAGATTTACATTGAGAATGGAACTCCAATACTTAGAAAAGAAGAATACTTATTTTGGAGTATAAGAATGGAAATTCATCTAAAGGCATTGGGACATGATGTATGGAATTCAGTGATCACTGATTATTTCCCATCAAATAGAGTGAGGACTCCAGCTCAAAAGAAAGCCAAGAAAATAAAATCAATGGTAATGAATGCAATCCTTGATGGATTACTTGATGACATCAAAGAAAAGATAGGTGAATGTATCTCTGCAAAAGAACTCTAGGAAAATTTAAAAAACCTCTACTTAGATGAGAATTCAAGTGTAGCATTTCAATCAGAACAATTTAGTCTACAAAAATTCTAGTGATGAAGATTATGTTGAAGAAGACTCAGACATTAAAGAAGAAGTCAACCTGGAAGCTGAGCTTGAAAGTGCTTTGGACGAACTGAGAAAATATAAACAAAGGTGTAAACAACTGAAGAATCTCATGATGGATCAAAGGAGGAAACAAGGTTCAAAGAATAAAGAACTTGAGAAAATCATAGTTGACTTTAGAATCCAAGTCCAACTGGATAAATAAATATTGGAATGTTTGGAACAATCTCTTAATAAGGAACAACAAAAGTTTGAAGAACTCAAACAACAACAACTAGAAAGTAAGGAAGAAAATTAGACCTTAAAAAGACAACTAATGTCCTCACAAGAGGAGATTCACAGTTCAAGAAAACAAGCAACCATTAGCATGGAAGAAGCCAATGATTTAAAACAAGAAGTTGTTGGACTCAAGAATAAACCGAAGACTGTTGAAAAATTCAAGAAAGGAACCAAAGCCTTTAATAAAATTCTCAGTCTACAAAAATTTCCCTTGAAAAAATCTATCCTTGGATATGACCAAGTACACATGATTAAAGGATCAAGTCCTATTACTCAGATTGATGTAGAAGATTACATGTGTTGTGATGATACCTCCAAAGGAACAACTATGAAACATAAGGATGGAAAGAATGCAAACTCCTATGCTAAAGAATTTGTTCATCCTCCCATGAAGATGCATCAAATCAAAAGATCAAATCGAGGAAGATATCCTGAAGCTACTCAGATACCTCAAAGCAAGTTCAGAAGAGAGACACCTTCATGGATGAATCAAAGAAGGTATGACAATGTTTTTAACGATTATTGTTTTTCTTGTAATGAATATGGTCATAAAACTTGTTGATTAAGGTTGGTTGTCATTGATGTCAACCCTTGAAGAAATACCCATAGCACAAAGGTTTGGGTAATGGAACCAATAGTGTTTGATGTAAATATGACTCATTATTGTCTTTTCATGGTTGATAAGAAGTAAATATGGATGAACTCCAAAGTGGTCCCCTTATGGTGAAAGCCCTCACGGGAAGACTCTTTGTGGAGTAAGAGAACCCATGCTTAATTGTAGAATAATGAGATGAAGGAAAGTGAATTTGTTAGGGAAAATATCCTATATGGATAGTTCTTGTCATTTCATTTCCAGTGGTATGTGGAATGTCACATAATTCCTCACGATTAGAGAGTTATGTCCATGAGAAGTTGGAGACCCCAGGTTGGGTAATGGACCCAAGTTTGTTTGATGGGTAACAATATGAGTTATGATATATTTTCAGATAATACTATTCTATATGGATAGTACATTTCATGCCATTTTTAGTGGTATGTAGAACGTCACATAACTCCTCACGGTTTGAGAGTTATGG
>JASDQU010213310.1:10624-21679 GCA_032191745.1 Picea mariana
AACTCCATACAATTCACTTTTCAACAAAACTCAAAACTGGTATTTTTTCAAGGGTTCCTCAAAAAACAAAAATGGTTCAGGAATGAACCTAAATCTCAGCCACCTATGCAAGTAACTCTAAATTCCCTCTTGCTTCATCCTTAACTTTCATTCTCATCTTGGGGGACCTGTTCTCCTTTCTTAATGACATATTTTTCCTTTTCAAATTGCCCACTTATCTGAACAACAATGCATTCCTTCTCAGTTTTTATTGAGCATTTGTGAGTTCTTCAAAAGAATTTCTAATGGTTGGCCCACACTCCTTAAAGTGTCTATGAAACCTTAGATCGGATACCCTTTTACTCTCCCTGATCCAAATGATCAGGTCCTGGGCCTCAAGGTGAAGTGTGAGTCTTTTCAATAGGTTGGCCCCTTTTAGGTATTACCTCAGCAAGCTTATGGTCTAGACTTATCCTTTTAGTAGAGGATATTGTCATTGGATATGCATGTTTAGTTATATCTACCACTTTAGGAATCTATTTGACCTCTTTTGTCTTTTAAACTTCTGGAACCTTTGGAACTGACTGCCTCCTTGGACCTAATGCATCTTCTGATGTTTGCATGTTAGGTGTCTTTTCAACCAATTTCCTCTTCATCCCCCTATTGTCTTGAAAATAATGTTCTATAACATGCTTGGATTAGTTAAGATGCTCTTTGATAACTTGGTCTTTATCCTCTGGCTGCACCTGATCTTCATGTATTTCCTGAGCTGAATGTTCAACATGTTGTGTATGCAAGGAAAGTATAGGTGGTATTCTGGCAACTGATCTTGTGGTTGGGCTGCTCACTCTAGGTATTTCCTTCACTTCATCAACAAAATATAGCCTCCTACCCTTTTTATTAGTTGCATGGGCTGGTGGTGAGTTATCAATCTCCTTTCTCTTCCCTTTGTCTTATTCTGGAGACCTTATCTCTTTTCCACTTGACTATTTAGAAACCACTTTTTTTGCAGGTGAGGGTGTGTCTCCTTTGGGATCTAGAAGGATGTTTGCTGAGGCTAAGAAGGGGTCCCATTCTCTGTTCACCTTCCTAAGTTCTTCGACCATTGACAATTTTACCAAGGAGAAATGAAACAAACTGCTATTCAGTTAATCAACCCTATAACTCTACCTTGAACATACCGATGCTAACATTTGGCTCCAATGGGGGATGCTATCCTCCCTATGAGGTAGAAAAGAACATCAGACCATGTGCCTTATCCATTGGAATTTATTTTGACTAAAAAAGACTCTAAAAACGAAAAAATAAAATGACCAACAAAACCTTTTTTCAAACTTGACATTACTAGCTAAACTCAACAGAACCTTAGGGCCTTCACTTCAGGCTTCAATTTATGTTGAAATGAAAAACTTCAACTACTCTATCTGAAAAATAAAAAGGGTTATTTACAATGAGATGAAAATACCAAAATTCTTTTAATAAAATTAGTGTTTGAGAAACCTTCCATTCACAGGTCCTCCACTAATGAGATTTCCATTGAGCTCCTGTGACATATAAGCATTTCTCCCATGATAAGCAACAATTCTGAATGGCCCCAGCCAGAGGTAGTCAAACTTTACATACTTCCCCTTATCTTCATTTCTTGCATCCCACTTCACCACCAGATCATCTACCTTGAAATCATCAACCTTTTTATGTCTGTCAAAGACCCTTTTCATTTTGTCCCGATGCAGGTGTGTGTTGTTGAATACTTGTTCTCTCATTTTTTGTACATGAATCAATTGATTTATTCTTCTTTGAGCATCATTTGTTTCAACTTCATGTTCTTGCAATAACTTCATCACTGTCAACCCTAATGAAGTAGGGAAAACTACATCTATCCCATATACAATCTGAAAAGGTGATGTAGCAATAGACCTCTTGGTGGTGATCCTATCAGCCCACACTGCATAAATAAGTTTCTTGTCCTAAGCCTTCTTGTTTTCCTGTAAAATATTTTTGATAATCCTTGTCATACTCTTTTTGGATAACTCAGCTAATCCATTACCCTGTGGGTAATAAGTTGTGGAATGACCAAGGGTTATGTTGTAATCACTGCAAAACTTTTCCATACTCTTGGACTTGAAATTTGTTGCATTATCAATTATGATTTTGACTGGACAACCAAACCTAGACAAAACATTGCTTTCCAAAAATTGAATAATAACAACATCAATAGATTGCCTTGTTGGAACTGCTTCAATCCATTTGGTGACGTAGTCTGTAGTCATCAATATCCATCTATGTCGAGCTGAGGATGGTACATAAATGGGTTTTAATAACAATGGCTGCAGTTTCCTTTTTCCATAAAAAATATGACACTCATGACAACTGGAAACCTCCTTGTACATATCAGAGAAAATTTTGGGCTAATAAAATCTTGATCCCAGTCTCTTATGCACAATGGTTTTTCGATAATGGTGCCCTCCACAGTCACCTTTATGAAATTATTTAATAGCATGTTTTAATTCTCCTTCCAATAAACAACTTAGAAAAATTCCACCTGGATCTTTCCAATACAAAGAATCATCTAGAATACAAAATTTTGCTTCTTTTAACTTCAGAAAACTAGCATTTGTTTTGCTTAATTTAGGAGGATCTTGTAAATTTATTAACACATAGATAATATAAACATACCATGGAGATTCAAGAAATTTTTGGGATAGCTATGGGACTGTTTCTTCCTTTGAATTTTCTGACAGGTCAACAATAAAATTTATCCCCAAGACATCATAATTTCTCTATGTCATCAGTTTGAAAAGCCCATGACCTTTTATCAGCTTTGTAGGATTTATCTCCAATTCATACTCTAACAAGAAAACTATCCATTTGCCTCTTTTTCCTTTAGGATCAGACTGAGTTAAGATGTCTTTCACAGAATTGCTGGGCACATAAGCAAAAACATGAGAGTGTAAGATGTAAATTCTGAATTCTTTGAGGGATTTTACCAGTGAATATGCATGCTTCTCCACGATGTCATACTTCAATGGGGAGTCTCTCAGAGTTGTTCTGTAATAGGCTATGGTATTTTCAAAATTCTGTTCATCTTTTTGAAACAAGACACCATCAATAGTGTGTTCTGATGCAAAAGAGAACAAGATGAAATCCTTTGCATAATCTGGATTGGCCAATACTGGTGCCTTAGTTAATACTACTTTTATGTCCTCAAAGGATATCCTGGCTTCTAGAGCCCACTTTATCTCACTTCTTTTTCTGATCATGTTGGTAATGTAATTTATGATTTCATCCAGATTATGGATAAGCCTCCTCAGAAAGTTTACTCTTCCAAGAAAAGATTGTACCTTGTTTTTTCTCTTGGGTGTGTCAATCTTCAGAATTGCAGACAGTCTATTGGGATATATATTTATTCCTTCTCTCGAGATGATATGGCCAAGTAGTTTACCCTCTTTCATTCCAAAGTTGGATTTCTTAGGATTTGTTGGCCCTTGACCAAGTTTCGAGGATCCTTGGTCATATTTGACTTATTTTGGGACTTCAACAGGCTGTCGAAGGCTTAGCGCAAGTCAAAGCGGAGATCATGAGATCTCGACCCCTTGTTTAGGGATTTTGGGTTTTGGGCTTATGTAAAGGGTATGGGGATGTCGACCCATGGGTTTACCCATGGTTAGGCCTTTTTGTAATGTAGAAATAGATATCTAGGCAATGTAGAGAGGGGCTTGGTACCTAGCCAAAGTGCTGAGTAAAAATTGTAAATGCTTTGTGCATGTTATGTTGAGAACTTGCAAAGCTAAGTGAAAGCGACTGTAAGAGACTGTGTAAAGGATTTGTGCTGTAATCCAGCTCGGGGAAGGAGGATCTAGTGAAGTGCGCGCAGATCTCCTGTCCTATGCGGAGTAGGATCTTATGGCTCTGTGCATGTAAAAGATTGACACAAGACAATAGAAGAGAAGAAGAGTTGGTGGACGTAGCCCCAGGCTAGGGGTGAACCACGTATATCCTATGTTATGGTTGCTTTTTGCATTATGGTTGTTTCATTGTTCATATGATTAATGCTTAGTGCAATGATGTCTGCTTAGATGAATCTGATATGATAAGCTTAGTGCTGAATAATATGAATGAATGCTAGATCTAACCTATGTGAATGTGCTTAGTGCTCGAATATACTAGATCTGGGTGAATAATGCGCTGATATGTTGTTAGGGTTTACCTGCACTGTGAATTAAGGCAGGATACCAATGATCTATAATTACTAAGTTCTCTTTTAAGGTGTTACAATCATAGATCTGTGTCCCAACTAGGGTTGCAGACATCTGAGTTCTGCAACCACCCCTGCCTCTACCTCAGGTGAGACTTCATCTTCTTCACAGGTGTTACCGAAAGGGCCAGTAGTTAGAGTTTTGTTGGTGCGTTGTTGAACCGTTGAACCCCGGGTCTGCCCTTGTGCCAACAAATGGTTCCGTTGCCGGGACCTGAAACTATGATTGCTAGGAACTGAAGAAAAGAGAAAGCTCTGTGCGTAGATCTTTTGCCCTAGTGCACAGTATTCTACTTGACTTGTGAAGCGTTTTTCTAAGAAGAGAAGTCAGATCTGAAGAAAAGAAGTAAGATATTGAATATTTGTGCTATGATAAAGGTAAGAACAATGAAAAGTTTTGATTGAAAAGGTAAGATAAGTGGAAATTTTTGTTTCGAAAATATGAATCTAGGTATGTTAATTTTTTTCCTAGCCTGAAAACTAGGGCACAACTAGAAGAAAGAATATTTGATATGACTAGATCTGATAGAAATGATGAAAGATATGCCATTCCTATGCATAGAAATAATGTTTGGACTAACAAATGGATGCAGGATCCTATAAAGAATTTTTTGCAGGTTAGTTACTGTGATCCTAGTGCACAGTACATGAAAGGTTGGGGATTGTTCAAGAGAAAGAGAGGATTAACTCTTTGCTATAGTTGCAGAAGACTTGGACATATTGCTAAGGAATGCCCTAGTAGAGGTCCTACTTTCTTTTGTTGTAAAGATATGGACCATGAAGTTTTGGATTGCCCTATAATGATTGCTAAGGTTGAAAGAATGAATATGAGACAAGAAAACCCCGAGGAAGATCAAGCAACTAAGACCATGGAAGAACCCCAGAAAGAATCAGAGAATGTATTGCTACAAATGAAAGAAACCCTGAATGATCACAAAAATGTCAACTTATCAGAGATCTTCAAAGAAAAAGAGTGCATAGAAACAAGAATAGGAGACTTCGACATTGACTGTGTTCTAGATGAGGAAACACAAGTGAATATCATCACATAAAGAACCTGGGAAATTTTAGGAAAGCCTGATATGATTCCTTCATTGGGAGAAATAGGATTATTTAGAGGAAAGCTGATAACCCTATGGGGAAGACTCACCCAGATATCTATGAGTGCTCATGGAACTTCGACAGAGGAAGATTTTGAGGTTGTTAAATTTATTGAGAACATCGCCCCATTTTCTATGTTACTAGGAAAAACCTGGATTGAGAAGGATCAGGCCAGAAGAAAAGAAGAGGAAGTCTTAGAACAAAAGAAGCAAGAATTAAAATATTTCATGACTAGGAGGTTAGCGCACTTGATTGAAGAACATGAGAATAGATCGAAGCTGTTTAGAACCAAAAACTTGGATGTCGAAGTTGAAAGAAAACAAGAAGACTCACAGAAGAGTGGAGCACCTACCCCAGACAGAGAAGAAGTATTGCCCTTGAACCCCATGAAAGAATCTCAACAACATAAAGTTACTATGACAAAAGGAGATAAGAATCAGAATGGAAAGAGGAATACCGAGACGAAGATCACACAGAAGAAGGACATAAAGCTTAGTAAGAAGAGAGCAAAGATAGAAAAGTTGCAGAAGGTTCCAGAGGGGACTTCGAAGAAGGAAGGTTTGTAAAATAGGAACTTCGCCAGGATATCAGAGCAATGCAACATGGCACTTCGCCATGGTGAAGGAATATAATCGTTGGATGCATTATGACTATTAGACCGATGCCCCTGAATGATTAGAACAAAATTTATGACCAGAAAGCTCGTCATCAAATCATTGGGACCGCACCACAATGGACATAAACGCATTGATGAAGGCCTCGCTGTCTACTTATTGCGATCCATTACATCGCTGTCTACTTATTGCGTCGACTGTTGCACCAAAAACACTTTTGCGAATTATATCCAAGACAACTCATTGCTACCGCATTGTGTTTACTTAGATTTCACCACCCGATCTATCGCATTGAACATCCAATTCTCATCGATCTAATGGCCAAAAATGTAATTTCCGTAGGGATTCAAGCCTCATCGACGAGAGGAGTGCAAGCCTCCCCATCAACTACTCGTGGATCCAGACCATCCCGAGCTGCAACCGAGAAAAGAACCAAGCATTGATATGACTTGGCGAATGCGAAGCTAATCTTGACTATCCTACCCAACTACATCCCGCTGTTGGCTGGCGCGGTGAGTCATGACAGTGTCCCCAGAGACTTCGATTACACCCTAGTTACTGCGTACCTCCCGAAGGGGATACGTGCAGTTAGAACACAACAGGATAAGATCGCGACATTAAAATTCGACGACTTCAAGCTGGGGGACCGCAAGAACCACAATATGCTTTCTCCTCATAGATACTTGACTATGACGAAGGGGAATAACTCGAAAACAATCCCCCAACCATGGACTATGAACCTCGCGCAGTCCACCATATTGAATGTAATGAATATTCCACATTTTGGAAGGCACCAGGAGGTTAACGCGTGTGTTAAGCTCCTTCTATCATGCTACCATGGCAAATATCTATGGCTAGACATACGCATCACAGTTGATCCTACGCTGATCCATAGGATCACTAGATTGAGCATGCAGGGACCAAACCCGCAAGACTTCTATCGAGGGAAGGCTGCAGATCGAGCCCTGGCACAGAGGATTAAGAATACCTATGGTGATGTAGAAAAGGGGATGTGAGGCTACAATGTAGCTTCCATCCAGAATGGCATAGTGCCCCTGGCTTGCCAGTTGATCGTAGGAAAGATGGTGAGAAAGAACAGACCTAAGCATGTCACAGGGTTCATTGTTGACCTCACCGGAAAATGTGTAGAAGGACTCCAAATGAACTGGGCGAAGTATTTAGTCAACCAACTAGAATTGGATTTCCACGAAGCTCAGGATCAGGGCTATGAGTTCCATTTCGACTGGCTACTTATCCTCATAGCATTTACTTCTTGGGATATTCCGGAAGGTGCGACCTTCTCGGACATTGATCCATTCGAGCCACTTGCTGCGAAGTTCACCACACTCTAGTACTCGAGCGATATGGGAAAACAATGGTAGTCGAACGCGGTATTCCACACATACTATCTCCAGTTAAAGAGGGATATTGGGGCTATCCCTCCTATGATGCCCAACACCCTGCACCGGTTTAGACCCCTCATGAAGTTCCGCACAGTTCAATACTTTATTTATATCACTGTGCGTGCAGACGAGCATAAAGAAGAGATTCAATCATACTATAAGCTCACAAAGGAGGACCTCGAAGAGATAACTAAGGATTGGTCTGCAGAGCTCCTTATCCCTGCTGACCCTACATAAATGTTTGATCCCAAACTAATTGGTATCTCGGAGGCCACTCACGAAGAGCATGATACACTTGGACCTAGAAGAAGGAAGAAGATCAAAGAGGTACAAAACCTGAGAAGTGAATAAGATGAAACTGCTTCAGAATCACCTGGACGAGGAGATAATGATGAAGTAGATAAAGAAGAGACCAATGACAAAGAATATTAGCAGAAGCAAGGCGAAGTAACACCGCTTAGGGATCTTGTTGATGAGGCTGATCCCTCTAAGAAAATAAAGGTTTCCCCCATGAAAGCTACCTCACGGAAGAAATCCAAAGCCACCAAGACTAAGATGTAGACTATGCTCACGCTTGATGACTTCGACTTCATCATCGCAGTCATATCAGACACTTCGCATGATATTAAGAAGAACATTGAAACCAAGCAATCAACCATGTATGAAAAAATTGAGACAGAACTAAGAGGGGTACAACAGGCCCTTCAATCCAGCCACACTATATCCATCGCACCCCTGCCATCAGAAGAACCAGAGTTAGAAGATGAGCCTGCCAACCTCCATAGAATAGCTGATGCGACCGAAGCTTGCCTTCGTCGAGCACAAGAAGAGAAAAAATAGTCCATAGTGGCCATGAAGCAAGCACAACATGAAGTGGTAGAGCAACGCTGAGTTGCACAACATGAGAAGGATGGCCTCCACACCAAGTTCGAAGAGGAGAGAACACAAGTCAAGCAAGAGAAAGAGAAGTTGCTCGCAGAGAATCTCAGAGTCAAAGAAGTAGTCAACAGAGCAGTTCGCTCTATGACAGGCTTAGAGAAAAAGGCGGAAGAACCAGTGGAGCATCAAGTAGTGCAACTTGCAAAAGCTATCCAATAGCTTCAACAGAGAATCACAAACCTAGAGATACAAACAGTGCCAAGTACCCCACAAGACATGTGAGACTAAAGAGAAGCCACTGCCTGGAGCAAAGTTGAGAGGATCAGAGCATTTGCTCTGGAATGTAAACATCTTAGTAGTAGAAGTGCATAAACCTACAAGTGAATTACTGAAGACCCTGAACTAAAGGCACTGGAGTCATAGCTCCAGGAGGCAAAGAAACAAGCAACGACAGTACAGGCACAGTTGAAGCTCTTGTCAGTAGTTGAAAGGATGAAGTGATCCCAGGAATAACGCACTGCTCAACAATAGGTCCACACCATATAGAATAAAGTCATGGAAGTGACTCAGAGACTCCAACCAGTCCAGGATGAAGCGTGCCAACTGTTTGAGGAGATTGAAGGCTGAGGAGCATAACTAGAGCAAGTAGTCACTGTAATTGAACAATGCTTAGAGGGACCTGTCAATGAAGAAGTTATCCAAGAGTTCACCAAGTAGGAGGCCTTGGCGCAACAACAAGTCGAAGCAGCTTGAGCCAAGCTCGAGGCTTTTGAAGCAGAGCTACCCAGACCATAGTAACTTGGAATGAGTCACAAGTGAGTGTTGGTGGCTTGTTGGCCCTTGACCAAGTTTTGAGGATCCTTGGTCATATTTGACCTATTTTGGGACTTCGACAGGCTGTCGAAGGTGGAGCACAAGTTGAAGTAGAGATCGCGGGATCTCGGCCCCTTGTTTAGGGATTTTGGTTTTTGGGCTTATGTAATGGGTATGGGGATGTCGAACCATGGGTTTACCCATGGTTAGGCCTTTTTTTAATGTATAAATAGATATCTAGGCGATGTAGAGAGGGGCTTGGTACCTAGCCAAAGTGTTGAGTGCACATTGTAAATGCTTTGTGCATGTTATGTTGAGAACTTGCAGAGCTAAGTGCAAGTGACTGTGTAAAGGATTTTTGATGTAATATAGCTCAGAGAAGGAGGATCTAGCAAAGTGCGCACATATCTCCTGTCTTATGTGGAGTAGGATCTTGTGGCTTTGTGCATGTAAAATATTTACATAAGACAATAGAAGAGAAGAAGAGTTGGTGGACGTAGCCCCAGGCTGGAGGTGAACCATGTATATTCTGTGTTATGGTTGCTTTGTGCATTATGGTTATTTCATTGTTAATATGATAAATGCTTAGTGAATTGATGTATGCTTAGTTGAATTTGATATGATAATCTTAGTGTTGAATAATATGAATGAATGCTAGATCTAACCTATGTGAATGTGATTAGTGCTCAAATATACTAGATCTGGATGAATACTGCACTGATATGTTGTTAGGGTTTACCTGTGCTATGAATTAAGGCTGAATACTAAGGATCTATAACTGCTAAGTTCTCTGTTAAGGTATTACAATCATAGATCTGTGTCCCAGCTAGGGTTGCAGACATCTGAGTCCTACAACCACCCCTGCCTCTACCTCGGGTGAGACTTCATCTACTTCACAGGTGTTGCCGAAAGGGCCAGTAGTTAGGGTTTTGTTGGTGCAC
The DNA here is from genome assembly GCA_032191745.1 of Picea mariana. Classification (NCBI taxonomy): domain Eukaryota; kingdom Viridiplantae; phylum Streptophyta; class Pinopsida; order Pinales; family Pinaceae; genus Picea; species Picea mariana. Next base: position 20,610 of record JASDQU010213310.1, read on the forward strand.
TGTTGAAGCATTGAACCCTAGGTCTGCCCCTGTGCCAACATGATTTAATGAAATTCCAAAATTCCTACATTTCTGAAAAACCTTTTTCAAATGTTTTAGATGTTCATCATTAGAATCTAAAAACACAGTAATATCATCTAAATAAATGACAATGAACTTATATTTCACATCAACAAAAGCTATTTCCATATCCCTTTGGAATTTTTCCCCTGCATTCATGAGCCCAAAAGGCATTTTGGCATACATGAATGTACCCTAGGGTGTTGTGAAGGATGTCTTCTCTTGATCATCAGGATGCACCATGATTTGGTTGTATCTAGAAAATTCATCAAACATTGACATTTTATGTGATCCAACCACTTTCTACAGAATGTAATCCATCTTGGGATGAGGATAATTATCTTTGAGGGAAAACCTGTTCAGATTTTGAAAGTCTACACACAACCTTATTTCACCACTTTTATTTATGATAGGAACTGAGTTAGCAAACCATTTAGAGAATCATAAAGAAACCATAATATTAGCATCAAACAACTTTCTTACCTCTTTCTCAATTAATGGAAGCAACAAAGGAGTAATCCTTCTCAATTTTCGTTTGAAAGGTTTTTTTAATCGTATTTAATTGGAATTACATGACGAATAACTTTTGTGTCATATACCTTCAAATCCTCATAACTCCAAGAAAATATATATGGAAAATCCTTCATTAAGTTGATATATTTCTCTTTGATTTCTATAATGAGTGTCTTGGACAATTTTATGATTTTAGGATCTTCCTGAGTCCCAATGTTATAATCCTCTATCTCTTCCTCATTTGCAGTGACCTTGGGGTTTCTTTCCACATCATTATTGTCAAAAAGCTTTTCCAATGGATCCAAACCCTTGGGAATGACATTATTTTTGAGCTGAACAATATCTCTACTGACAATCTAATTTTGGAAACAATCATCATTTGAAAACATGGCTGCATCTTATTCTTGATCACAAAAGTTTTCATCATCAATATTTGAGTTGAAAAATTCATCCGTCATTTGGAGAAATCTTACCACTGTTGGAAGATTGGTTGTTGT
>JASDQU010213311.1:2692-13433 GCA_032191745.1 Picea mariana
TCTATAATCTATGCACAGTTGGAGGGTATCGTCTTTCTTTTTCACCAACAGGACTGGTGCTCCCCATGGAGACACGCTGGGCCGAATATAGCCTTTTTCCATCATTTCTTTTAGTTGTAATTTAATCTCAACTAGCTCGGGTGTGCTCATCCTGTAGGGTGTCCTAGACACCGGCACCGCTCCTAGTGCAAGTTCGATCGAGAATTCAATGTCCCTTCTCGGAGGTAGACACGATACCTCTTTCGGAAATACATCTATATATTCTCTTAGTGTGGAGTGGTCTTCGAGGCTTGGTTTGTCATCTTCAATTGATTCCAACACCTGTATCGCATATAGTGGACATCCCTTTCTGCAATACTTTCTCATTTGAAGGGACGATATTCGCCTCACTGAGACAGGTTTTTAGATCCCTTGAAGGGTTATCCTTCTTCCTTCTTCACTTACACATTCTAAGGTTTTATGGTAACAGTCTAGTCTCGCTTTATATGTGGCTAGCCAGTCCATACCAATCAACAGGTCATATGATCCTCGGGGTAATATGTTAAGGGTTGCTTGGGTGGGGAATTCACCCATAGTGAATTGGCAAGATGGTATGACCTTCACTACCTTTCTTTTGGTGCCAGTGGCTAACTGTACCAACCATGGATTGGCATGTTTATGTGGCTGTAATTTACACTTATCAACAGCCTTAGGGGCTATATAACTCAAATTTGAACCAGGGTCAATTAGAATAGACACTAGATGGTTGGTGATCATACCTTCCATCTCCACCACTGAAGGTTGGTGGTCATCTTGTTTATTATCCAAGGATGCATAAATTTGCGGCACGCTCCTGGCCACGTCATTGACTGTGGTAGCTTCTTGAACGTTGTAAATTCTCCCACTGTTCTATTTTCGGTGCAGGCAGTCCCTCAGTAGATGTTCTTCTCCACAACCCCAACATTTCAAGGGTTCTTTCTTTGGGTTATCAATCTTTTCTAGGGTAGATCCAAAAGGTTTATTTCTGCTCTGGGAGGGGAAATTCTGTTGGTGTACACTTCGGGTTGGGAAGCTCATCCTTGAGTCCTTTTTATAGTTTTTAAATCTTGGGGATTTAAACCCCTTTTTCTGGAATCCTGAACTATTCTTCTGCTTCTAGCCTTCACGAGGTTCTGTCCGATGCCCAAGTTGTTCATAACAATATCTTGCCTTTTGGATAATGTCTTCTAGGGTTTTTGTCTCATCAAACTAAACCCTGTTCTGATAGTCCTTAGGTAGTCCACTTATGAATCGTTGCACCTTTTCATTTTCTGCTTTTATATAGGGTACGTACCTTAGCAACTCAAGGAATTTGCTGACATATTACTCTATGGTGAGTTGCCTTAGCTTCATTTCATAGAATTCTTTAGTATTTTCGTCGAAACACTTTTCCAACAGATACTTCTTCCTGAAGTATTTTTCAAATCGTTACCAAGATAGGTCTTCTTCGTGAATCCCTTTTACGTTCTTAAGGTCTTCCCACCAAATGGAAGCCTTCCCATTCAGGTTGAAAGTGGCTACTCGGGCCTTCAAGTTTTCCAAGAAGTCATGGACTCTGAAATACTTCTTTAGTCCAAGCAGCCAGGCCTCCACTTCCTCTCCCTTCTTTATTTCACCATCGAAGTAGGGTGGTTTGGCCTTCTTGAATTCTTTGAGATTATGAATTTTGGAATGAATTCTCTTCTTCCATTTTCTTTGGGAATACGAACTCATTCTGCTACTAGAAGATCCCTCCGAGTTGCCATTTTCCTTTCCAGAGGAATCGTCTGAAGCTTGTCCCTTATCTCTGGGGTGGACCTTCCTCGAGGTGCTCCTCTCAGTGAGGCCACTTAAAAGACCATGTTTATGTATCCCAGGTGGGCTTCGACTTCTCTTTGTCTATCGTTGGTCCACGTGACTAGTGTCAGGTCCATGCTGCAATTGTCTTTGTATGTCGGATAAACTCTGCAACAAGACTGCATTAATTTTCGTTTGCTTCTCTTGCTCTTTTTTTAACCTCTCGTTGTCATCCTTGGAACTCTGTAGTTCGACCATGAGGCTTCTCACAGTCTCAGCTAGATCTGGAGGGGTCTCTACCACTCTCCTTTCGTCAGACTCTTCGTCTCTATTCTGGGAGCCATCCCCCACTTCGTGGTGCGTCACCATTCTATGCGTCTGTATTTTCCTGCGGTTGATCGTCCGCTTGTTGTGCAAGAAAAACACTTGTTGTTAGTCAACATTATATTCATTCACAATCAACGCATAATTCATATTTTTCAAATGCATACACACAATAGCAAATTTTCATTCTTAACTTCGGATTTTTATAAAGGGGGTTAAGGTAGAGGGTTACTCCTTTTAAGAGTACTTCAAATGGAGTTTATGCACAACTCGTTCATGAGCCCAAGCAGGCCAAGTGCTGTAACAATGCTCTGATACCAATTTGTCACATACCCACTACGACAACCTAGATTTTTCTTTTATTTTCATATTTTCTTCGAGAGACAGAATCCCCAAATTTCTATGGGGCCTAACATAGAGCATCCCTTCCCTTATCCTCCTCCATGTGATCATTGGCTATGACCACAGGCCTTACCAAAAAGGTGCTTCCATCTTTCACGTTTCAGGATTTCTGTGTGCGAGCTCTCCCTGGCTTCCTATCCCTTGAAGTGTCGAAACCCAAAATGGGGTTAACGAGCTCCTTGGATCCCCTTATTACTACTCCATGCGACCACCTCAGTGAACACACGCTAACACCAAATGGCACTACCAGAACTCTACTTTCAAGATTACTATTGCAAGGAACCCTTGTTCCTTCAATCCCTGAAACCTGAAAGCCCGGTATCATCGAGATCTACGGTCCAGATCATCGACTTGATCAACGGCCTGGATTAAATCCTAACATTCTACCTTTAGGGATTTTGGTGGGGTCTTCACTCCTATTTCTTCGATCTCCAGAACCCCGATGGCTTTAGATCTTCGCCACGCGTCTGTACAAATGGACGGTCTAGATTCTTTCAGGACTCTTTCTTCCTACCACAAGACCCTGTCTGATGACCTAGGGCTCCTCCACAGAGCGTGTCGAGGTTTCATGTACCAGAATTTCACGACTTGCGAAAACGAGGGGTCTTTCCCTTGAGTTTCCTGGGTGCCGAAATACCGAAACCTATTCATGCTAAACTGATTCGGGGTTTTTCATACTGGGATTTCACCACTGGTGAAGACGAGGGGTCTTTCCCTTTGGTTTCCTGGGTGCCAAAACATCGAAACCTATTCACGCTAAACCGATTCGGGATTTCGTATACTGAGATTTTGCGACTGGCGAAGACGAGGGGTCTTTCCCTTTGGTTTCCCGAGTGCCGAAACGCCAAAACCTAAGAGAACTACTCTTTCTTGTGCAAGGTTTCTAGACTCAGATCACATGATCCTCCAGAGGTTTCTTGGGTAATTATCCCTAGGCTTGGTGACCTATCTAAAAATACTTCCTAATTCTCCGAGCTATGAACTCTGTGACAGAGGTAATGTAAACTCATGGTTTTACTATAATGGTAGTCTTTTCAAGGAACTGACTCCGGTTATGGAATGCGAGGAAACTTCCCGGGAGGAGGTGCCTTCGAGAAATCAAACCAGGACATAGCATGAGTCAAGTAGATGGAACAAATCTCAAGGGAACGGACTCGTATTCTGAACATATTCATTCTATACATAAACTAATTATGTTCATATAAGTATAAGCATGCATCCATTATTTTCGATCAAAACACAAGGAAAACACTTCTATACAGAAACCATTTATGAGCGTATAAACATGAGCATGCATCCAGGATATTCAATTCAAGATACAAGATATAAACACTTATCAGAAACACCAGGTGTGATGCGACTGCTGAGAGGGGTGCTCATTTCCACCCAACCGTAGGCTCAGTGACTCCAGACGAATTTACCACTAGCCACCCCCGAGCTAGACCATGATGCTTTGAGATTCAGTCTCCTACTTCCAGCTCAACGGAAGTCAAGGATCAAGGTTACTCTCCTTCTCCTGATACATAAAAATAATATAGGATGAAGGTTACTCTCCTTCTCCTATGTTCAGAACTCCCTTTGTTTCTAGAGTTTCTCTAGTTCTATTCCGCGATCCCTGTCACGCGCTTTTTCTTCTCTCTCTTTGTTCCCCCACACTTCCTTTCTTGCCTTTTCTTTGCAAGATTGCGTGTGGCGTGAATTTTCCCTTCCATGGTCAGGTCTGGGAGATTTTACAGATGGGTGGTTCACCCCCATCCCCTCATTAACTCTTGAGGAGCCTCCCCACCTACCAATCTGAAGAGAAATCCATTTTAGGGTCAGAGAGTTGCTTTGGGCTTTGAGCAAGTAAAAACCAGTACAGTACTGGCTCAGTGGAAGTTAACGCAACCATTCCAGGTCCCTTCCACCACCTCTTATTAGCCATCGTGGGCTCTTTTAGCACATCCCCTCCCCAACAGTCGTGCAACACATATTCATAACACAATTTACATTCATCGACCTTTTATACAGAGGTCCATCAAATCAAACATTCACATCTTTGATTTTGCCATAGTTCCTACCCAATATAGTTATTTTTACAGACTAGGGGAAATAGGGTGTTACACAAATCAATGTCAAATCGGTGTATTATAGAGAGATAAATTGTTTGAGGGGAATGATAAAGTTCTTTTTGCTAAGGAATATTTTCTTGGAAAGTGATGTATCACATGAAGAAAAATCCTTCATGTGACACATCAAACTCTAAAAAGAATATTATTGTGACATGTTGCATTCGAAAAAAATGATGATGTAATGTGTCGTGGAAAGAAAAAACCAGATCAATAAATATTATTTGGATCAATGTGTCATGGATAAGGAAAATTATGAGTGTCATGTTTCACTCCAAGGAAAAATTAAAATATGCAATTAGGTGAAGGCTAAAATAATTTCATAAAGTTTCCTTTCTCGTAGTTAAAGAATTTTCAAAAACAAGAAGCATTGTGACCTATGTGTCACAAAGGAATATTTTCTTGGGTGAAACATACAATATCAAAGGGAATAATTTTCCTCAATGAAACATTTTGTATCATGATGAATACGTTTCCTTAGCGAAACGTGATGTGAGGAAAACTTCTAAGTTGGTAAAAAATATTTACACTAGTGATTTCAAAAACTTTGTCAGGAAAAAGGAGTTAGATCATATTAAAACTGAAGTACTCAAGGAAATATTTAGAATCATCTAAAATTGAAACAAAGGAACATAATTTATATTCATAAGGTTATAATACAGAAGGAGGAGCCTTGTACTAATTTAGTCTACAAAAAGGATTGAAGTGTAAATTAGTAAGGGCAATTGTTGCTAGCACAACACCACCTCTAGATTAAACTATTATCCATATTGGTGTGGTTGTTGGCCAAACACCACTATGGGGTAGGGACCTATTTTATGTTTGAAGTGTTACTTTGAATGGATTGCAATCCCTTTGTACTAGATTTAAAGTATTTCCTTCTAATAAGGTCAATGGTCTTTGCCTTAGTGTTTTGAAGGATCTTTCAAATTGGTCCAATAGTTCATTAAGAGTTTTCAAAACATGTTATGGTTGATATTTTCGATTGACTTGATAGTTCATTTGGAGCATTCAAAATATACTTAGGAAGATATTTCAAATATGCTCAATTATTAATTGGGAGTGTTTGAAAGATGTTCAACAACACAAGTATTCCAACATAAAATGAACACCTTCAGTAACCACTCACACAACCGTATCAAAGATCAATACATCAATGTTTTGTACATGGTAAAACCCCTATGGGGAAACATCCATGGCCCCAACCAATGTGGCCACTTGGAGCAATTTATTAATGAAAAAGAAAAATATTATACAGTGATTTATAAGAGAGTTTCTCAAATCTTTCAATGAAAAATGACACTCCATGCTCTTTAAATAGAGATCATGGAACAATCGAGTGTTAAAACATGAATCAATGTAGTCATTAATATTGAGGAGAATACGATCCATTGGATCACTCTATGTCGTGAACATATCGAGACCATCAGATTATCTAACTAGAAATGAATACTAATGCATACTAAAGAAACACACTAAGAAACATAATTTTACCTAATGACACATTAGACCAAGTTGATATTAACTAGCTCCTAAGTGTATAAATATCCTAACATCTCCCCTTAAGGAAAACTTGGGATAGGATTGAAGGATTTAAAAAGGAGACACAATAGGAGAAGGAAGAAGGAATTAGAGTCTATCCCCCCTTAATGACAACTTCTTGAATTCCTAACATATATCGAAGTTTGGAAAAAATTGCTTGTACAAGATACTTTGTGAAAATGTTTGCAACTTGATATTCTATAGGGAAAAATAACACTTCAATAACTTGATCATGAATGACTTTTCTGATGAAGTGCATATGTAGCTCGATGTGTGTGCTTCGCTGATGTTGAACTGGGTCTTTGGCGAGTTTGATGGAATTTTGATTTTCACACCAGAGGGTTTTTAGATGTTGTAGTTGGAATCCAAACTATGAAAGGATCTGTTAAATCCATAAGGATTCTTGAATTTCATTAATCATTTCTTAGTACTCTACTTTTGTTGAAGAAAGAGAAATACCATGTGGTTTCTTATAGGCCCAAGTGATAAGTCTTGATCCAAGGTTGAAAACATAACCTGGAGTAGAATTTTGATCATCGAGGTCACCAACCCAATATGAATTAGTGAAACCAACCATTAAAGGAGTCCCCTCTAAGCTATCATTTATCTTGAATTGAACTGTACCCTGGAAATACCAAAGTGTTCTTTTATCTTCTTTCCGATGGATTTCATGGGGTTTTTTCCTATACCAGGAAATAAGACCAACAACAAAAGAAATATCAGGATGAGTATGATTCAATTATAAGAGAATACCAACTAACAGACGATACAAGGTGGTATAAACTTCAGGATAAGTACAAGTGACAACAAGTTTGACTCCATACTAGAAGGGAGAACGAGTCGGTTTTGAATATTCCATGTGAAAGCGATGAAGAAGGTCACAAGAATACTTATATTGGGAAAGAAAAAATCCTTCCTTGATTTGCTAAACTTGGAGGCCAAGGAAATAGTGCAAATAGCCTAATTTGACCATTTCAAATTTCTTCTTAAGGATGTTTTTCACATGTTTAAATTTTTTGGGTCACTACTAGTAAGGATAAGGCCATCAACATAAAGAAAAAGGATTATGAGATGGCTTCCTACTTTCTTGGTATAGAAAGTAGGGTCATAATTACATTTATAAAAGCTGCTATCAAGAAGAAAGATGTCCATTTTGGCATACAAAGCACGAGTTGCTTGCTTAAGACTATAAATAGATTTATTAAGGAGACAAACAAGGTTAGAGTAATTTTGGATATAACCAAGAGGTTCTTCCATGTATATTTACTCTTGCAAATCACCATGTAAGAAGGGGGATTTGGCATCCATCTAATGGACCTCCCATTTATGTGAGGATGAAAGGGATAGAACAAGGTGGATGGAATTCATTTTAGCTACACAACCAAATATTTCATTATATTCAAGGCCTTCAACTTGGCAGAATCCTTTGGAAACTAACTGATCCTTGTGTCTGTCCATTTGATGCATACTTAGTTTCGTAGACCCATTTACATCTAAAAAAATTTCTTCCTTTTGGAAGAGGTACAATATACCAAGTACATTTTCCCATTCAATAACAATACTCTTCATTCAGTGTTGTATTCCAATTTGGATGACCTAAATATTCTGCAAAAGTCTCTAGATAATGAGCCTCTGAAACTTGATCAGAAAGAGAGGAGCCTCATTGGAACTATCAACATTTATGACACTGATATGAAGTATCACTAGCAAGATCACTAGCTGCTTCTCGTGTTGAATGAACCCAGCTAGGAACTGATGGTGCTAGTTCAAGTTCATCTTCAATGGACTCATATGGAGGAAGGTGAGCAAGAGGAGGTGGATTTTCATCCTCACTATCATAATCTGAAGAAGAAGAAACCAAAATAGGAACATAAGATGGAAAAATGTCAAATATGGCTCGTAGGCTAAAGAAGGCACAGAGAACGAATTAGGCTTGTAGGTCAAGATATTTTCATCAAATTTAACATCTCTTTCAATAATAATTTCATTTGAATGAGGTTTAAGAAGTCTGTAACCTTTGACATCTTTGGGGTAACCAACAAAAGTACACTTCTCACATTTAGGTTTTAAAGCTTTCCTTTTCTCATCAGGAATGTGAGCCCATGCTACACTGCCAAATACACAAAAGTGGCTTACATCTAGCTTTATTCTATTCCAAGCTTATTCAGATGTTATATTTTTAAAAGCCTTTGTGGGAGTGTAATTTACTATGTGATTTGCACAACAACGGATTCCGCCTAATACTTTAGACGTAATCTTGTAGATTAGATCATAGAATTAGCTATTTATTTTAATGCAGGGGTCTTTCTCTCAACAACACCATTTTTTTGTGGTGTATATGGAACAATGTGTTCCATTTGGATTCTCTGTGTAGCGTAGTAACTTGTAACATTATTGTTCATACATCTTCCTCCATTATTTGTTCTTAACCATTGAAGTTGATGTCCATATTGCTTTTCGACAAGGGCCTTGTAGGCCAAAAAATTGTCAAATACTTTGCTCTTAAGTTTTAACAAGTAAAACCAAGCATGTCTAGAAAATTCATCAATGAAAGTTAAGAAATACTTACACTGAGAAAAAAAAGGAGAAGAAAGTGGACCACACAATTCATTGTGAACACGCTGCAACGCGGTCGAGGCATGCCAAGAGGCACGTTTGTCAAAACTATCTTGATGATGTTTTCTGAGAACAAAACTGGAACAAACACCATCTCTGCAAGAAACAAGAGGAAGACTAGTCACCATTTATTGATTACATAGTTGTTGCAATGAATGATAGTTTATATGACCAAACCACTCCTGCCAAAGTTTTCTCAAGTCATCGCTATGAGCAACAAAAATTGATGGAAAAGATTATGACGCAAATTTTTCAAACTTGTACACCCTGGTAATATCATAAACAATTCCAGTTGCAAGAACATGCTTAGGATATTTTAAATCCTTGATTACAACTTGGTGAGGTGAAAAATCTATGGCTTTACCTTCTCCTGAATGAGTGATTTGATATGCTGACAGAAGGTTGCAGGAAATACTTGGAACACATAATACATCATTGAAATGACTAGTATCTACCTGAATTGTTCCAAATCCTACAACACCAAGAGATCTATCATCACCAACAAATAGTTTCTTGGTTTTACATTCACTTAGAGACGAAAATATGGCTTTATCATTAGCCATATGATAAGATGAGCCATAATCAATAAGCCACATATCAGAAAAGAAGTTGAAGTTGCATTGAAGGATAAAACAGAAGCATAAAGTGCATGTCTATGAGAAGAAGAGTTAGAAGAAGAAGAATCAATAATGATGTTGTGCTTCTTTGTCACTACTTCCAAATCTTCCATCTTCTTAAAACGTTTGGACTCCACATGACCATCATTCCCACAAAAGTTGCAATTTATGTCTGTCTTCTTGGTTTTGTATTTTTATCCTTTGTCACCATTGGGAGCATAAGCTAGTTGAGAGGGTTTGGGACCCTTTTTTTGCTTGTTGTTGTGGTGAGGATGTTGTTTCTAGGGATTCTTGGATTTATCTTTATACTTGACCACTAAGGCTTTGTTGGATGTACCTACAGTGTTGATCAATCCAAGTTGTACAAGCTTATCTTTCTCTCGAATTAGAGAATCATAAAAGGAATCAAGAGAGGGTTCTTTATAATCACTCCCCAGAGCTTCTCTAGTGGCATAAAAGGTAGATACAAAAAACATAGTATGCACTACCAAGATCAGAAAGAATATAATATATGCATCGATCTTTCTTTAGATATAATTGGCACTCTATACACAAAATTCTAAGTGTTTTGAACTTAGATAAGTAATATTCAATCCAAGGAAAATCATTTAGACTTAAAGTCATTAATTTATTCTCCAATTGGTGAGATTAAATAATATTCTATTTACCAAACACAACTTCGAGATTTTCCCAAGCTTTATTGGGGGCATTAACTTCTTTAAGGTGAAACCTTAAATCATGAGAGATGGATATTTTGATTAGTCCACGAGATTCGCCATTCCTATTAATCCATTTGGAATAGTTGTCATCATCAGTGGGTTCTTGTTCTTTTCCCAAGTTAATCTGGTATAGTTCTTTACTTCTTAATAAATCCTCCATATGAGATTTCCATTGGATGTAGTTGGTACTGGTAAGAAAATTATCACCAGGAGAATCCATATTAAATATGCATATTTTGTGGATTTAAACACTAAAACTGATGGTCTGAATGGAAATCTCTTGAAAAAATAGGATGTTTAAAAAAAACGACACTAAAAGTGGACTTCGGATGTGAAAGTTATGCCCTTTTGAAAAAATGCATAAACGGTAACCAAAGAGCCACGTCACAAGTAGAATTTGGTCCACATGGTGATACCCTCCTAATAACCTCACTGTCACAAATAAGTTTCTTTATGAAGTGACCCACTTTTATAGAATAAGCGGGATCACTTTTACAATGAAGTTAATATATAAATGAAAGTTGCATGCAAAATAAATAACTTAAATAAAATATTAAATCTACTTTTACAATGAAGTTAATATATAAATGAAAGTTGCATGCAAAATAAATAACTTAAA
>JASDQU010213312.1:6267-17059 GCA_032191745.1 Picea mariana
ATGATGAGGTGGAAGGGGTTTAGACTTCATAGGTCGTTGAGTTTCATGACATACAAGGGCTTGTATTATCTCATTTATGGGTGCCTTTGTAGAAGGTGTGTGGCACCTTCGTTTGCAATGTCCTTTTTCCAAGCCCATCTTCTTTCCATTCTTTGTTTCTTTCATGTTTTAAGGAACGAGTTGAAGGCCACTGTCCTGGTGTGGTGTCTAGATAATGACAATGCCACTCACAAATATCTTGCGGAAATGAGAAGGTTGGCTTGTGATGAGACCCCCTTTCTCTTAATTGTGTAACTGAGAGCCACTACCCTGGCTTGGTGACCAGATGATGGTAATGTCATACCACTAAATACCCATGATCATGATAGGTCGGCTCGTGATTAGACCTCCCATCCTCCAACTAACCCCTTAAGCATTCATTATCATTTACTTTTGTAGGTCCCCCTTTTCTTACAGAGAAGCATTTCATTGCTTTCTCAGAGGATCCCTAGGCGAAGCATCTGGAAGGTTTATATCTAGCCTTTTATATTTTTAGCCAACAACAATCCCTCTGGGCCTTCAACCCCTTCTTCCCATGAAATGAGGTACATGCCCTTCTTGGGTCACTAAAGTCAAAGAACCTAGAAAAGGACAATATGATGGAAGTGTAATGAGCGAAAAGTGGTAAGTATGGTCAGGAATGGTACAATAACCCCTCAAAGGACCCCCAGTCACAAACCTTTCCCAAAAGTTGGCCACTTACTAGGAAATCTATGACACTCACCAAGGTGAAACAAGGTCAAAGGCATAATGTCCAAGAACACAGATTATAATCAAAATTAGCTCAAATACAACATGCTTAAATGCCTTAAATATTAGGGTGATTACCTGCCACAATACCTAACTTGTACCGCATGGAGCAAAACCCATCTTCCTTCCAAAAGCTAGTTGGTCTGATGGATGCACTGCCAATGGATCAAATGTGGTGATGAAGTGGGCTTCTGTATGTGCAAGAGGACAATGTTGGTCATGTAGTCTCTCGGCACTCCATATCTGCAACCTAAGGGCCTCGATACATGCTCTCCTTAGTTATCCCACAAAATGGGGATAATAGTCCTAATAAATGGATCTGCCTCGACTTCCTTCTCAACTAAAAGAGGATTAAGGTAAGGTTGTCCCTTGTCCCCACTCCTTTTCTTATTGGTGGCGGAAGGACTCAGCAAGGCCATAGGTGCAGTGAAATCTAGAGGTGAGTTCCTTGGTGTCTCCTTATCTCCCACCTTAAGGCTTTCACACCTTCTTTTTGTGGACGACGTCCTAATCTTTTGCAGTGGCCTGAGGGGTGATGCAGAGAAGCTAATAAGTTCAATACTAGATCTATTTGGAAATGCTACAGGTATGCAGATAAATGGCCAAAAATCCACCTTGTATGCAAGTCTCATGGAAGAAGAGGAGTTAGGTGTCTATAAGGAATTTTTTCCTTATGAGACAAAGCCTTTTGATGAAGGATTGAAGTATCTTGGTTTTCACCTAAAGCCTAATAGCTACAAAAAGGAGGATTGGGTTTGGCTAGTAGCTAAGCTAGAAAGGAGACTGAAGTCTTGGAGTTTTTGTTGGCTATCCAGAGCAGGGAGACTGGTTTTAGTCAAGTCAGTGTTGGAAGTTATTCCGGTATACTGGATCTCTCTGGCATGGGTCCCAAAAGGAACATTGGAGAGAATTAGAAGAATTTGCTTCAGATTCTTATGGGCGGGTCAAAAGGAACATTTTGTTATGCCATGGATCAAATGGGAAACGTTGGCAGCCCCAAAGTTACTAGGGGGATGGGGGTTGAAAAATATTCACTGCTTCTCAAAAGCCCTAGCAGCCAAAATAGGATGGAGATTGATTACCACTGAAAGTCTCTGGACTAAAGTGGATCAGGAGGCCCATAAAGGATACCCTAAATTGCACCATAATCTGCAAAGCCTTCATAAAGTCCTTTTCAGTGGTTGGGCAAGGACTGGTCTGGAGGGTAGGAAAAGGTACAAAAGTTAGAATTGGGCAGAATCCATGGCCAAGCAGTGAAAGAGATCATCTACTTTCCTAGCCACTAATTGACATCCTCCACGATCGAGGTTTTTTTCACCTGGCCCAGATTGTTGACAGGATTAGAACTACAACGTGGGGTCAAGCATGGAAGGGCGCTTTACAGCTAGGTCTAGGTGAAGAATATGTAGCAGAATGGAATGACTACATCATAGCTCTCAAAGCATGGCATATTTGATTATCAAATAAGGAGGATGACCTAGTATGGCAACATAATCCACATTCTCCACCAGGATCCTTCTTGATGGTGGAAAGGAATCTGGAAAATAAAGTGCCCCTTAAAAGCCCGTCTTTTCCTGTGGTGCTTGATCAAAAACAAAGTGCCTACTTGGGACAGAATGAAGCACAGAGGCCTGGAAGGTTCGGGTTGATGTCCAATATGCAAGGTCGTTGAGGAATCTACCATTCACCTCTTCCTCTAGTGTCCCTTTGTACATCAGACGTGATCTAAATGTGCAAGAGCTCTTCGACAGGACTGTATTTGGCAAGGACAAAACATTGAAGAGGCTTGGAGACAGTGGTTGCACGATCCCAATAATTCTAATAAAAAATCTCTTCCTCTGCTAATTAACTGGGGTGTGTGGTTGGCTCGGAACCCAGCCATCTTCAACAAAAAATCCTCCATTCCATAACTTAATGTGGCACAAAGCCTTAGCATCTTATCTCACTTTCCACAAGGGAAAGACGCTCCCCCGGTTAGGCAGGTGTTGGAGGAACCAGTGGACCGATTGAGGCCTCGGGCATATTTTGATGGAGCCTCACAAAATGAGGGACAATTGTGTGATGGAGGAGCAGTCTTACATCTTTCAGATTCCCACCATTTCAAAATAAAAATGGGCCTGGGCCCTGGAACAAAAAACTTTGCTAAACTGATGGCCTTAAAATTGTTATTAACTTTTGCTGGGGAAAAAGGGATATCGAATCTTCAAATATTTGGTGACTCAATGGTGGTCATAAATTGGATCAGCAAATCCCAAAAGTGTCACAATAGGCTTCTCCCTTTACTTGAAGAAGTTTTTTATTATGTTGGACACTTATTCAAATTTCTCTATACGTCATGTATACAGTGAAAGAAATAGGAAAGCCAACAAACTCTCTAAGGAGGCCACTCACTTCGCTCATGGGCAATGGAAAATAACTAAATTTAGAGAAGGAACATATTTTGAATATTATCATCGGCCATTTATAGAAACAGGGGGCCATGAAGGCCTTGGTTCAAAAACTTCATTCTCTACAGTCTTGTATAAAGGCACTACTATATATTGACTTGGATTTCTCTCTCACAGGTTTTGTTGACAGTGTATATCGGTTGGGTTTCCAGCAAACGGTATTTAGGTGCAGGCTTGCTCACTAGCCATCTTTTGGATTATATACATACAAGTTTCTATCTTTTGGCTTCTTCAGATATTGATCTATCCCTTCCTGGTAGTTTGTTTGGTTCCAGGATGATGTTCAGATAGTTTGGCAGGGCCGATCTTAGGCCTCCTCAGTTCATATTTATGAGAGCAGTGGTTGTGCGTTACTTTTATTGTATATATGAAGCAAATACACTCCTTGCTAGGGGAGTTTTGTTTAGATCTTATTTTGCTCGAGCCCTCCTTGGTAAGGAGGAATGATAGACTAAATGCATGTCTCCACATGCATTTTTCAGAATGTAAATTTTCTTTCCTATTTGAAACAAAATTTATGCTTTTTTTTGTGGAAAAAAAAACAATTCATCCCATGCAAATTCATCAGTAAAATACTAAACACTACTAAATTAGTAAATTGAAAATTCAAAATTGTAAATGATATAAACTATTAAACATGATTCAAAATTCAAATTCAAATTCAGTAATGAAATACATTGATTCATAAATCATAAATGAAAGTTGAAACAAAAATAGTAAAATATTGATACATTGATTTAAATTCATCATTCATCATTCTAGAATCTAATTAGTACTAACCAAAATAGTAGATACTAAAGTCTGAAATAGTAAATTGGAATTACTCAAACTCAAAAATAGTAAATAGTAATTTTTGCTTTTTAAATTTAAATTTTTGTTTTCGTTTTTGTTTTTTAAGCCTTATTAGGGAAAAATTTGGGGGGAACACCCAGGAGTCCCCCTTTTAGGGGGGGGCATCCAAAAGTCCCCCTTTTCAAGGCAGGACACCTAGGAGTCTCTCTTTCGAGAAGACTCGTCCCCCACCTTGGGGAGTCGCGTCCCCCTACGTCTCCCTGCATCTCCCCAAAAAGGGGACATTGGGAGACGTCCCCCCAAGAGTCCCCCCGTCTCGAGTGTGTGGGAAACCTGGGGGGCGCGACCCCCACCCTGGGGACGTGTCCCCGTGGAACACTGCAAAATACAAGTGAGTATGTCCAAGATTGGGACAACTCAAGAGTCTGTCAAGGGTGAGAGAGAGGACTGATGATGAGACTAATGATGTCAAGGTCTCCTTGACCTGATGGTCGAGGGCGAGGAGGGTGATCTAGCATGTAGGAGCGGGGGATATTCCTAGCATCCAAGGTCGAAAGACAGAAACTCTGGATAGATCTTTGGTTGCTCCTCTGAATCTGGGAGGTAGTCTAACGGACAAGGGGCACCCTGCTCTGGATTTGTCTGGAGCTAATCCCTCGAGTGTAGCAATCCAGGCACTCAGGCTAGCACGCCTATGGCTATGTACGTACTTTCAAGGGACTGGGTGTACATATATAATTCCATGCAGGATTCATCGATGTCTGTTGTGTATACAATGTACATCCAATCATTTCCAATGTGCTTTACATAACCATAATCGCCACATCAGTGACCAATAATATATGCACCCACTTATTCAGTTGTGCATGAATTCTGAGGCACCCATCCAAACAATTGTGTAAGGCACAGTGCAGCGTGTTGTCGCCTAATACACACCTCGGGTCATGTGGAAGAAATCTTCAATCCACTAGGTCTGTCCTTGGGAGTAAGTTTTAAGTTGAGATACTATCACTCAACACTCAACTTCTACGTCTAGGCCAACTCCTAGTGAAGCCAAGGGGGGTGGTCCCTAAGAAAATAAACTAAGGCTAAGTAATGTGTAGCACAAAATGATATCTAGGAGTTTAATTTAAGACAAAAGAAACTATTCTAGGAACATATATGACATAAACAATAGGATATGCTTATGATAAAGATATAAAACAAGTAAAGCACTTCACCATAAAAGATATAAACTGAAAGCAAATTCTAATACTAGAAATTAAATGACAATAAGCAAAGGAATATAGACCAGTGCCAATAATGTAAGAGTTGCTTAAGGATGTAAAATGTTGTTGTAGGAGTATATTGCAAGTGCTCTTGACAAATTTTATTATTAAGATGAGTTGTTTATGTTGGATTACTAAGAGGGGGGTTGAATCAGTAATAGAGCAATTTAATCCTTTTTAACCATATAATCCAAGTGTTATATCAATGTAGCATTATCATTCAATAATTGCAGAGTAAATAAGTAATGAACAAATGAACAATCATACACATACACAGTACACCAGTGTTTTACGTGGAAACCCAAAGCGAGAGAAAACCACGGAATGTTTTTTCTTATGTCTTGAAGAATTACATTCATTAGAAGCACCAACTTCCTTTGTTTTCCAGCTACAACTGGAAGGAGGCTCTAACCCCCTAGTTTCTCAGGCTACAACCTGAGGGAAGCTCCAACTCCCCAATTCTTTGGCTACAACCAGAAGGAATCTACAATCCCCTATGTTCTCCGGCTACAACCGGAAGGTGGCTACAACCACCTGTCCTTGCCCCGTCCAACCACCCTAAAGTAGAAGTAGAATGATGGAACCACTGTCACACTATCACTGTGAGATATACAGCTGTAAACCTGTACCAATAAACCTGTAATCATCATGTACCATAAACAAGTGCATCAACCATGCACCAACCTGTACCTCAACCTGTAATCAACTTGTACCGTAAACAAGTGCATCAACCATGCACCAACCTGTACAAAACCTGTACCATGAACAAGTGCATCAACCATGCACCAAACCTGTACAAAACCTGTACCATGAACAAGTGCATCAACCATGCACCAAACTTGTACAAATAACATGTCACAACAACCTGTCCAAACAACCTGTCTCATCAATATTATCAACCAAATCAGATCTACTCACCAAGACAACTCTCAAAGATGTGCATCAACCAACCATAACCCAACAACTCATAATTATCACCAAGATCAATATGTGCTTCTAATAGTATACCAATACAAGTATGCTACATCATCCATAAACCATGTGTCAACAATACTACTAACAAGTGTCTCCAACCATGTACCAAGTATGTACCAATCATGTATCAACTACTCATCTACTATGACTCATCAAGATGTACCAACATCATCAACTATACACCTCATGTATGTGCCTACTCATCAACTACTTGTCTCAACCATGTACCCAACATGTACCTTAACCAAAAGCCCTCATCAATTTCATCATCCAAATATGATTTGTAACTCTGTAATAGACCTGGTGTATATGATCACATACCTACAAACCTTCCTTAACTTTCACAACAAGAGACTGGCATTTTCATCAACCTTTTATTTAGTCTCACGTGACTAGTTTGGGATTAGTCAACAACCCTAACTTGAAATAATCATAACTATGTACATGTAATGAATAAAGATCTGAAAATAGTACACAATGTTCTTCAGTTTGTTTTATGCAATTCCTCCAGGTGTCACTACTTGGAACCTCTCAGAAAAGGAATTATAGCAAAAATGGCATACCTTGCTGAATTCTGGCTTATTCTAGAGAGTGACCTTGTAGAGCGTGCCCCGCACGAAATATTTGTTGAATGGATCTGAAAATGTTACACAAAATACTACAAACTGTACTCTAACCAACACATTTGGTCTTACTGAATTTGGATCTGTTATGAAGAAGTTATGACGTTTTTACCCGAAACACCTGTTTTAGACTAGTTTCAGGACTAGCCACAAACCCTATTTTCCATGGAGTGTAACTCCAAAAATACGACGACCCACAAGCTGAAATTTTTACCACGGATACTTGGATATGTTTCCTCACTGCCCTATCAATTTCACGGTCTAAATCATTCTAGAAAAAATGTTATTGCAAAAATGGTGAGATAACCTGTAAATAACATACCTTAGAAAGCATCATCAAAAGAATTTATCCTCCCTTGAATTTCGGCCTTCTTTTCTTCACCTTCCCTCTGAAATTCGGCTTAGATATCCTTTGGTTACCTTAGTCACCTATAGATATTCAATATGTTCAAGTGTTATGTAAAATGAGAGAGCCTTGTCTCTTATTTATACTCTCCAAATATCTTCCTTAGAAGCATCTTCTAGGTCACTTAACCTATTTCTAGGTCACTTAAACCCATTTATAGGTCACTTAACCTATTTTCCTCATTTTTAGGGTTAACCACTTTCCATAATTAGAAAGTTCTACATTACTTTATCATTTAAATATTCCTCCTTGATTTTGTCACCTCACTTTATCATTTAAATAATCTTCTTTGATTTTGTCACTTCACTTTATTATTTAAATAATCCTTCTTGACTTTGTCACTTTACTTTATCATTTAAATAATAATTTCTTCTTTGCAAACTCTTTGACTTCTTTGACCTTTTGGGGCTTCAAGCCAACATATGAGGATCCTCCAAACTCGTAAGGCCATAACTCTCAAACCGTGAGGAGATATGTGATGTTCCACATACCACTGGAAATGGCATGACATGTACTATCTGTCTAGAATGGTCTTGCCTTCAAATATATCAAAACTCATATCATTATCCATCAAACAAACTTGGGTCCAATACCCAAACCTGGGTTCTCCAACTTCTCATGGCCATAACTCTCTAACCGTGAGGAGTTATGTGACATTTCACATACCACCGGAAATGGAATAACATGTACTATCCATATAAAATAGTCTTACCTTCAAATATATTAAAACTCATACCATTATACATTAAACAACCTTGGGTCCATTACCCAAACCTTTGTGCTACCGGAATTCACTAACGGACTTTCTCCAAGGGTTGACATCAATCTACAATATCACTCTCCAATAGTTGACATCAATGACAACCAACAATCCATACCAACTATCCATCAACCTAAGCCAACTGTCTGACAGTTTAAGTTCGAGGTTTTGATTCGTGAAGTGGCTTGCTAATTGCAAGACCACTTTGTGATTGTTAGTATAAAAGTGTGAAACAAAAAGTAAATCTAATCTATGATTTGGCCCTTTAGAATTTATCCCTTAAAGAGTACAAAGAACAATGTCGGAAGTCCAACGAGGAGAGAACAAATCTCATTAGAGGGTATCCCCTTGACTTCACATGCAAGTTCAATGTAGGATCCCTTTTAGCAATAACTAATAAAAGATTGTCCTATTAAAATACTCCACACTAACCAGGGCTCGTTCTGATGGACTCCACCCTTGGATCAAGCAAAAGCTCGCAAAGGGGGGCCAAAGTAATATTGAGGTTGCTGAGGGGATGGTTTATTGCCAAATTGAAAATTGCAAAAAAGAAATCTAAGCTACTTTAATCTAGAAACTAAAACTACTCTAATGTTTTGCGGTGCAATTTTCATTTTATCCATAAGTTAGTAAAGCAAAGAAAGAAAGAAATTGAAATGGACCAATCACATCAAAGACATTGATCCCCCCTCGAGGGATTGAAACTATGCGCTAGGTAGCCCAATGATTTTATTAATTTGTTACAATCTTTTTCAGGAATGTATGTGGTCCTTTCATTAATTGGGAACCATCAAACTTACAAAGTTTCAGAAAATCCTATTGGGAAAAGAGAAGAGGTGTTTCCAGGGGTCCTGGATGGCCCAAATCCACCAAATGTCGGCACAACTTCCCCTTGGCTGTTCGCAAACCTGCAAAAATCAGCGAGTAAAAGAACAACAAAGATGCCCAAAATAAATTTGGACAACTTGCAAAAGAGTGTTAGAATTGTACAAAAAAATTATTAGCTAAAACCTATGATAAGTTAGCAATCTAGAGACCAAGAAAGCAAGCTAAATGGCAAGCCTTCTGAGTGTCTTTGCTTGCTGTCCTAAAACAGCAAGTGCAATGGCACTAAGATAGCCAAATTTATATTTAAAGCACTTTAAAATGAAAGACTCTTTAGCTTTGAAAAAATTCAAATGAAAACTTATGCTAAAAGATGAGCCTTTTGTATGCAATATCTACTTAAAATTCTGATCCAAGCTCTAGATCTATACATGTATGAATTGCATAAATAAAGATCTATTTAGAGTTTGCCAATGAACCTATGATCTTTACGCATGAATGTAAAAGTAACCGAGAAGTAGCTGAAACTTTAAGAAAGAAAGAAAGAGGAGCTTGAAATGCTTGGAACCCTTGGGCGATGGGGTCTTCCGATGGATTGAAGAGGGACTATGTCCTTGAAATGCTGAAGTAATGGAGGATGCAAGCTTGATCATCCACTTCTCCAAACTATGAGGTCCTGTGAACTAAAGATATCTTGCCAAAACAAAATGTTAAAGCTTGGTTCCACCTACAAGAAAGACTCAAAGGGCATGTTAGGTAACTTAAACACACATGCACATCAATATCTTTCAAATAAACAAACAATAGGATTAATGAAAGCAAACTAGCATCAATAATCCTAATCCTACGTAACAATTGAGATGCACAAAACTTTGAACAATATCACCTTATGATAAAACCATGTGACAATATTCATCCACAAAATTGTACAAGACACCTTCTTGACCTCCAAAGCCTTTTATTCCAAAATGATAGTATTACAATGATCTTACAACAACAACAAGCTATACTCCAACTCCCATTAGCCAACAATGGAGAGGAATGCTTGCTTAAATAGCAAGAGAGGCACACTTCCCAAGGAAGGAGGGTGCACCACTTGGAGAGGAATGATGAGACAAGTGTGAGATGTAGGGCTGCCACATCTCTCCTTGCTCCAACAATTCGCCACTTGTGAGTGTGTGTGTGAGAGAGAGAGAAAGAGAGAGATCGCCACCTCTCAAGAGGTAAGTGCCTCTCCTCAAGAGTGCACCACCTCTTGAGAGGGGGGGCACCTCACCATAAGGGAATCCTCCAACTCAAGAGAACACTCAACCAACTCACCCATAACTCTCTCTTAAGTGCCAACAAGGTTTAGTGAACTCAAAAAGAAAGTGAGTTGACTCAAAACATGTCCCCGACATGTTTCCCAAAAAAAATCAATGCTGATTTTTAGTCTTTTTTATGTCTTTTATTTCCCTTTTGTGAGAAAAATTGACCTTTAGTGATTAAAAATCACTATTTTTACTCACAAAGGGGGTACATTGGTAAAGTGGATATTCTTAGCATGAAAATGAATACCCCCAAGGCATATGATGCCTCCTAATATCACTTATTTAACTTATACATCAATTACGATTAAAATATCCCCTTTTTGCGGGAAATTTTTTATTTGCTGAAAACATTAAAAAATCCTAAGGGGGACTTAACGCATTTCCATAAGACTCAAGACTGATGAATAGCATGGTAATATACATTAGACACTAGACTTAGACAACACACTAAGGCCTAGCCACTAGGACATAATCCAGCTTTGGAGAATATTGAGTGAAAAAACTTTGAAATTATAACTCGCTTGTAAAGCAACAAGATATAATTAAAAAGAAAAAAAAAACACTCGAGTAATGTACTAATGACCAAGTCTTAGGGGG
>JASDQU010213313.1:0-14908 GCA_032191745.1 Picea mariana
GAAGCAAAGAATAGCGATAGCAAGGGCAATTATAAAGAATCCAAGCATCTTGCTATTGGACGAGGCAACGAGTGCGTTGGATGCTCATTCAGAGAGGGTGGTTCAAGAGGCATTAGATCGAGTGACGGTGGGACGAACGACTGTCATTGTAGCTCATCGACTGGCTTCAATTCAGAATGCGGACTGTATAGCAGTTATTGAGAAAGGGAGCGTTGTTGAACGAGGAAATCACTCCCATCTTATGACCAAAGGCGAAGGCGGTGCATATTTTGGTCTTATCAAACTGCAGCAGCGTCAGTAGGCATTCATATTTGTATATGCAATATCTGTATTCAAATTTTGTATAGGCTATGTCTGTGTACCAAGCATTCTTAAAAGAATAAATGAAAGCCAGTTGTTATTTATTTGAGGATAATTGATGGGTTGTTTTTTATACGTAATAAGATCTGGATGCCATTGCAAGCCTTCTTGGATTAGAAGTAAAGTAGCTACCGATAAAGTGCAATATTTTAAGAGTTTCAATGAGCGTTTGTTCGGAAAAATAAATATCGGATTGTAGATGTACACCGGCGGCGAGGTCCTCTTAATCGGCATCTTGCTTGTCATCACCCGTACGTTAACGGGCTCTGATTTCGAAAGGAGGTCTCATCCACTGTGACAAGCTGTCTTGTTACATTGAAAACCTGCATTTTCAACTTACCCTTCTTTTTTTCATAGGAGCCCTACAGTTGGAATATTCTTATGCACTGACTAATTTTGGTTCTAATTCTCAATAATACATGGTTAAAGTATTACCACATTAACAACACTACACTATTAATTTTGGTTCTATTCCTCAATAATACATTATTAAATTATTAACACATTAACATCACAGTATTACTTTAATACGTGCAGCATTACTTTAATCCTTTCCAATATTAATTAATTTATTAGTAAAGTAATAATACATTAATATTAATATATAAATAATATATTATTATTAATATTAATATATAAATAAAGTAATAATATATTATTGATAATATCTATAAATAATTAGTGATATAATTAATGTAATAATGTATTAATGGATGGTTAAGTTGATAATGATTATAGTTGATTGTGATTGATTATGGCTGATCAAGAGTGTTATTTGAGTGGTTAAATATTTATTATTAATGTCCAAGGGGTCTCTCAACAAGTTGAATCCATTTACACATTCATAATGCAATTTAAACAATAGAAAATTGCAATTTAGCTCGCCAACTAAAAAAGCCAAAACTTAGACAATGTCTTATGACTAACTATGGTTGACCATGATCATGACATAGTTAAGCGCAATTGACCATGACCGTGACTTCATGAATATGGTTGACTATAACCATGACTATGATTGACAAAAAATTACCATTCTTGTCACTATGCTTACCATGGATAAAGTTTTAATTAAAAATTAATTAAAGTATTGATTAATTAAGACATTAATTAGGTATTAATAGATTAATGATCTATTAATTAATGTATACATTAATGTGATAAAATAATGTATAAATTAATTAATACATTAATAAATATTAATACATTAAAGTATTCACTAGTACAAATTGATTGATTTGTTACTAAAAAAACAACTAAAATTTGGATATAAACTACTATTTTTGAGTAGGCAATTAATGGTAGCAAATTTGCAATATCTTTTCCCCACTAATTTTTAGTCATATGTAGCTTAGTCATTAATTGATTGAATTGATTCATCATCTTGTAATACATTTAGTTGTTCATTTGGTCATTGATTCATCATCTTGTAATATATTTATTTTTTTATTTGGTCAATAATTGACACCATTTTGTAGTACATTTACTAGTTTGTTTGGTCAGTAATTGTGACCACATTGTAATACCTTTACTAGCACAGCCACAAAGTGGCCGGTGAACGCTGAAAGGCGATGCTAAAGCTTCGAGTTGAGGAAATCAAAAGTAAACAGGTTAACTTATGCATTCAAAAATACAAGGAAGTTATGAAGAGTAAATAACATTCATTGATTTGGGACGACGACTAAGAATATGCTAGCATCTTCAATTGATAGCCATGAGATTAAAATTTTAGATTAAAAGGTGATTAATTGTGCCCATCTCCAATAGGTATACGCCTTTCGGTGTAACTAGTTTAATTGGTCATTAATTGTTCTCATCTTGTAGCATATTTATTAGTTTATATAGTCATTATTTTTAATAAATTTTACTTGTATAATTATTGGTGTTATAAAGCACTATGCAAGTAGTATAATCCTGGTCCCTTATAACGTGACTCAAAAAAAAATAGTAGTATATGTGGTTTAATAGTTTCATATTCATTATATTCATTACTAATTTAGTAGTTTTATAGTCATTTTATTTTATTTCATCATTATTATTCAATATAAATTAATATAATCTAAATAATTTAAAAAAATGTCATATATGTTGATGTTGATCTAATCTCAATGAAACCAATTATATATAAAATTATATCCTTAAAAAATAAATAAAAATTTCATATTGATCTAATCTCAATGAAACTAATTATATATAAAATTATATCCTCAAACAATAAATAAAATTTTTATATATGCAATTGAATGAGTGGAAATAAATTAAATTTATATGAATATGTAAACTTGCAGCATTAATTAACAATACTATAAATAAGATAAAATACTAACATATATATTTGAACCACATAAATATTATATATATATAATATGAAAATTCAAATAATATCACAAAACATTTCAGTTTCCACTTGAATATCCATTAATACATGATGATCATCTAATCCATGACAAAAAATGTCTCCAGGACAAGTTGAAAATCATCTACATCGATGAATTTTTCAAATATTTCAAAAGCTACTTATGAGTTAAAAATTCCTTCATTCACACCTCCCATGATGGTAACCATAGGTCACTGAATTTCAATAAGTGGATCCTCCTCCATCTTTGTAGCCTTGTAGAAAAGGTTGTGGACTACAGATTTGCAAAACAATATGATATCTATAGATTCTTTCAAAGTGAGACTTCTTGAAAGATACCTTTTTAGAGGATCAAACTTGATAGCATGTTCTACAAAAATTATAAATTAATATATTGTTAGAAAATTACAAATTATATATTATTTTTAATCAAAATAATAATAATAAAACTAACTATATAGTCAATAATGTCATTAAATTTTTTTTTTGTCTAATTATTACTAAAACAAAGAATTAACTTGTGTTTGGCATTCAAAATGGCATATTCCCATAGTATTTGTATCATTATCATGTCTCATAAATTCATATTTTGTTTTTAGAAATATATTTAGTGGGATAAACCTTTGTGGTCTCTATTTATTGAACCATTTATTGGTGGTATGTGACTTTTTTATGCAAATTAATGTGGTAACCATATATGTGTTGAAGATGTATAATCAACTTTTATTAAATTAATAATAAATTTTTATTTTTAATATATGTATATAAGTAAAAATAATTTTGTTAAGCATATGCATATCATAACAAAATTCTATTATTGATAACATTGACAACTATTGGACTAGGTGTTTGTTGTGTTGTGTAGACACTTTGCATTGATTATTGTCCATCCTAGCATCCAAATATTTTACATTAACCTACCCATTGAACACTTATTTATTTACCAAGTTTTACTCTACATGGAACACTTTCCCTTTTTTACTTAATTTAACAATTTTTTATGTTAAATGTTTTTACTCCAAACACTTTACATTGCTTCCCACATATTCTAACATCCCATTCAACATTTCACTTATTTACTAAGTTTTACTCCTCTTTTTTTGGCTTATTTCTACAAAGTTTTATGCTAATTGTTTTTACTACAGCATAAACAATAATGTTATTTTTCTTTATTATATTAATTATCTTTTGACAAGAACTGTCATGCAACCCTTCTTAATGTAATACAATAATGTATTAATACTTACTAATGTATTAATTAATTACATTAGTATATTACACTATTCATTAATATATGAATACTTTGTTCCTCGATTATATCTTCACTGGCACTAGGGACATCACTTTGGCACCCCTAGGGGGCCATGTCGCTATATTTTGCAACTCACAACCGAGGAATATTGATAAACTCAAATCCATTATAGACCTCTTTGGAAGAGCTATGAGGATGCATATTAAGGAAAAAAAATCTACTCTTGCGACAAACGCTATGTCTGTACAAGAATTGAAATACTACCAATCCACCTTTCCCTATGAACAAAAACCCTTTGATGTGGGTCTAAAATATTTTGGCTTCCATCTCAATCCAAATAGCTACAATAAAGAAGAATGGGCATGGCTAATTGCCAAGCTGGAAAATAGGCTAAAATATTGGAGTTTCCATTAGCTCTCTAGGGAAAGAAGACTAGTTCTGGTAAAATCAATCCTTGAAGCAATTCCAGTCTACTAGATGTCCCTTGCCTGGATTCTCAAAGGCATCATAGAGAAAGCTAGATGAATCTGTTCAAAGTTTCTATGGGTGGGCTCAAAGGACCTTTTTGTTCTGCCTTGGGTAAAATGGGTCTTTTTGGAAGCTCCAAAAAAATTGGGGGGGGTGGGGCCTAAAAAATATTTTCCTTTTTTCCCAAGCATTGGTGGAAAAAGTAGCCTAGAGAGTAATTACCATAGAAATCTTATGGACAAATATTATCATCTAGAATTATATTAGTCCAGCTACATTGGAAGAATGGATTAGATCACCTACAAAGGAAGCAACACATTGCTCTATTATATGAAAATCAACTCTAAATGCATTCCAAATAATAGGGGATGGACTAGCATGGAAAGTTGGTAAGGGAAACAAAGTCAGAATAGGTTTGGATCCTTGGCCAGGAAGTGGCAGAAACCACCTTCTCCCTCAAGTTTTGATTGACAGATCACATGATAAGGGAATATTTTATCTGCCACAAATAGCCGACCCAATACAGACAAACATTTGGGGTAAAGAATGGTTGAGCGTTGAAGCTTTAGATGTAGGGGAGGAATTTTCTGAGACCTGGACTGATTATATCAATTTTCTCAATACAATTCATCTCAGAATTACAGTTCGAGAAGATGAGGTGATATGGAAAAACTCCCCTTTCAGGCCCTTTCCGGGTTTACACCCCAAAAGCAGGTTACACTGAGATTGACATAAACCAGATGCAATTAGACCCAATCTGGTGGTGGAAAGATGTTTGGAAGATTAAATGTCCATTAAAAGCTAGAAATTTTTTGTGGTGTCTGTTAAAGAAGAAAGTGCCTACCTGGGACTGAATGAAAATCATAAATTTGGAAGGCCCTTGTTGGTGTATCCTTTGTAAGAACGCATAAGATTCCTGCACCCACCTCTTCATTGATTGTCCCTTCTCTAGGAAGGTATGGAGAGATGTATCCTCTCAATTAGAGAAATAATGTGTATGGAAAGGCCATTCATTGAGGAAGCCTAGGGAGTTTAGAAAACCTCTAGGGCCAATGCTAACATCAGACCTATTCCTCCCTTCATCATGTGAGGAGCTGGGTTAGCTACAAATGTTATGATTTTCAAAGACCACCCCTCCATGCCTGATCACTTAGCTATCCAATGCATAGACATTCTTTCCCACTTCCCACAAGGTAAAAGTATGCCCCCTCCTCGAGTGTTCAAATAAAAATAAATTGAAAGATCGAAGCCCTAGGATTTCTTCGATGGGGTCAACACAAAATGATTCTCAGATCAGTGGGGGGTGGGGGAGTCCTATACTTATCCATTACTCATCTCTTCAACCTAAAATTGGGTTTACGCTTGGGCTTAAACAATTTTGCAGAACTAATGGCTTTCAAATTTTTATTAACCTTTGCAAAGGAAAAATGGATCACTTCTTTTTGGATCTTCGTAGACTCAGAGATAGTCATAAATTGGATGAATAGAGTGCAAAGATGTCATAATCTAAGACTCAGCCTAATTGTTGATGAAGTTTTCCTTATTCTTGCATCATTTGACTCCTCAATTCGTCATGTTTACAGGGAAAGAAACGGGAGGGCCTATAAAACTCTAAAGAAAGCATTCAACTGGTTTTCGGGCAGTGGAGTATAGACGAAAAGTTAAATGACACTCTTTTAGGAGCTCACCACATGTCCTTTTTAGCCCCACAAGGCAAGAATGTTCTATAAAACATCATCTACTTGGGACAGATAGTTGTGATTGTTTTTATCTCAGACGTCTTTAGTGACCCGATTTTCACAACCAACATAATGTACAGTTTTGACTCATAATACGAGCAGGTCCAACACTTATTCAATGACAGATATGGAGATCTTTTGCACATATTGTTTTGACTTAGGTATCTAAAAGTTGTTGTTATGCATATGAGTTTCAAAAAGTCTCTCGACTTGGTAACAGACGAATGTAAATTTTATTTCTTCTTGAAATAAAATTTAAGTTTTTTTTCCAAGAAAAAAAATGTATTAATACATTACATTAATGCAATAATTAATTAATACATTAATACTTTACTTTATACATTAAAATATTTTCAATAAATTAATATATTAATCATGTATTAATATATTAATAGTCTATTAATCTTTTCATGCATGTTTGTGTCACAACTACAATTAAGAAAAAGTGGTTATAATTGAAACAAACGGCTAAAGAATGCAAGAACTTGAAGCAATAACCTAAAAACTAAGATAAATATAAATAACTTAATCAGTTATTATTATGTTAATCACTTTAATCACCATTTTGAATGACTAAAAATCATATTTTATCATTATTATGTTAATCACTTTAATCACCATTTTAAATGATTAAAGACCATATTTTATCATGCAAGAAAGTTAATGATTTGAATTATAACCTTTTATTTATTATTATGATAACGAAAAATATTCAAAACATATCAAATCATGCCATAAGCATATCAAATGGTTGATACATTTATAATATATCGCCACTTTTACTTAAATGTTAAATGTGATTATACCCATATCAATCGTTTTAACCAACAGACTTTACTCTTTAACACGTTTGTAGTTGTTGATGAATGTTGTTGAACTAAGCGAGAAAAAACTCTGAAGATCAACGTGTCGATCTAATTACACATCACGTGCGGCACCCTACCGTGTCGATCTATCTACGTGTCAAAATCTATTGCAAGGAAATCCTGCCTAATTTTCAAAAGTATTTCTTCAAATTATTTTTAACGTGTCTTGTTTGTAACGTGTCATATGACTGTTCGATATATTAGTATAGTCAAAACTTCGTGGCTGGTGAACTTCGAAAGGACGGTTTGCAAAACTTCGTGTCAAAGGTTTAGGTTGGCCTAGAAAAAGAAACTCTATCACTTATAAGTGACAATCAGCTAGCCACTATAGTAAATTTTAAATATGATTAAGTAAAGTAAAAAAATAAGCATGTAAACTTATGTCTTTATAATGGTGAGGAAGTTAGTGATTGAAATCACAACCATTGATTTGTTGGAATTATTAAGAATATTCCATCAATATTTAATATTGTACATACAAAACTGATCAAGCACTAAAAATCTATTAAATATGTTCATGATCAATAAATGTAAGCTTAATACAATCCCCAAACAAAATACAATTTTAAAATTTAAAACGAACCATTATATAACAAATAAAAAGATTTAACCGTTCCCCATAATTGAAATCGCGTCACCTATCGGGTAAAATTGACATCTTACTTGACTTCTGGGCACGCGGTCGGCAAAGATTATTACATTAGATTTTGACGCGTGCATTTATTTTGTTATAAACTCTGCGAAAGGACAAGGCATCACGCGTGAATTTATTTTTTTATAATTTTTTTTTTATTTTTTTTTACACTTTCTGTCCTGACCAGTTGGACTTTCGTTTCTTGATTTGTTTTGCTCTTTTTCTGCTTTTCAATTTATCAAGGACAAGGCGTCTTACCTTCCTATGGCAGAACAAAAATTTACTGGATGGTTTTGACACAGCTAAGAATTCGACAGTAAAAAACGTTGCATGATGTAAGAGAGTTAAAAAAGTGTACAAAATTAACATCTTGTCCGGTTCATTTTGGAAAAGAATTTATTTAACTTATTCCACTTGGAAGCTGATGTAAAAGAGATCCTATTTTGCAGTGGAAATTGTTTTCTGTGTTGATATGATATGTCAGGAAATAGTTTTACAAATTCCATAAATGTTTACAAATTCCTTGAATCTTCTATTTACTTTACTTTTAAATTGAAAAGACATCAAGAGGTATCCAAATCGACTTAGAACACGGTTTTAGATGTTCAAAAAAGAGTAATATGGTAGCGGTGAAAATCATATAATTTTACTTTTTATCGATTGTATACACATTATCCATCGGGGCGGATCGGATGAAGGAAACGCACTACGAACCAAATTATGGTGTCTGGTAAATATCACTTACCATACAGTCGTCACACGATATTCACGAAAATCACATTTCAATGACAAACAAATAAAATCATCACGAAAATCACATTTCGATGACAAGTCATGGATAACTTTAAGTGGCTAACTGGTTTACCAAATTATTATTTGATATGGTATGAAGTGGTTAATGTTGTCTTGAATTTAAATCTGTGAGTGATGTCTATTCTAGGTAGTATTTTCAATCAAAGACAAATATTACTATATTTATTGTACACTTGTTACTTATACTTAGCTTTTTACATGGCGTTTTAGGATTATCTTTAAGTTTGTACTAATAGTTGCATTATTGTAGACTTCTTTATAACTTGAATTCATGTTAATTTTTACATGGCTTTTTAGGATTATCTTTAAGTTTGTACTAATAGTTGCATTATTGTAGACTTTTTTATAACTTGAATTCATGTTAATTTCTGGTAACAGTTCAAGCATTTTCCTCCAAAAACATGTAGTTTATAGAGTTTTATTTTACATTTGTTCAAGATAAAATTATCATCATTCTATAGTCTCTTGTTTTGAATTAGAAACAAGGATAGTAGTTTGTAGAGTTTTATATTAAATATTTTCTAGTTAAAATTATCACCATTATCATTATTATTTTAATGTTTGAGTAAATTTATTTAGTAAAATCCTTTCACTTTCATATTAAAACAATATTTTTTTTTACTATTTATGAGATAGAAAATTATCATTTGTTTAAATATGTATATGATAAAAAAAAATATCTTGTATATAAACATTTAAATAAAGTGTGTGTAAGTATTTGGCTTTTCATATGTGCAAACCACTTTGCAATTTTGTTATAAGTGTGTAAAAATATTTAAAAATAAATATTTTAATAAAAATGTTAATTTTTTTAATATTTTTTTTAAATATATAATTAAAAATAATTAATTATAATTATTTGAATAAATTAACCTATTTTTTTTTTAATATATAAATAAAAATATTTATTTATAATTATTTGAAATAAATTATCTTTGAATTCGATAATATTAGTTTATTTGTAATAAAGGTATATTATTTATTTGTAAATTAATTTTATTTATTAATTTATAAAATTTATGTGAAATAAATATAATATATTATATACAAAAGGTATATCAATTAAAATATTTTATAAATTAAAAGGTATACAAAATTAAAATATAGCTTAATTAATTGGTGTTTTTAATTTGAATGCAAAAATATAAAAAACATAAAAATTCTCATTGTGTTTTAATGAAGAATATTTAACTCATTTTTAATTAAGAATATTGAATTTATTAAAAGTTTACAAGGAAAAAAAAACTGCATATGCAATATTATTAATTTTGTTAAAGCATGGATAGCTTGAATTGCATTATTGGTGTCTTTCCTAAAGAAAAAGGAAAACATCGTACAAGTTGTAAAAAACTCCCATTGATCTCTAATCTTCTCTAATAGAAAGTTTAGTGAGTGTACTGGACGATAGCTCAATCAATAATAAAAAATACCGCAATGCAAATATTGCTCATACAACACACTCTAACCTGGTGGATGCCTTACTATTACTACTATAAATCATAGCCACAACAAATACTACAAGCTAAACATGTCACTTATTAAAAAACAATTCAATCCTGTTACATTTTCTTTAGTGGAAAAAGGGTAATTACACCGAGATCCAAACTGACCCAGATTGGAATTTTTTTCCTTTTAAGAGACAAAAAAAATTCAAAGAGAAAATTCTGTAACAATTTCAACCCTCTTACATTTTCTTTACTGGAAAAAGGATAATTACAACAGGACAGCAGATTGGGATCTTATTCCTTTTAAGACACAAAAAATTTCAAAGAGAAAATTTTAAAGCTAATTATGATCATAAAGGAATGGCATTGGAAACAGACGGAAAGACGTCTGTGACTGGATGGCCCATGATCCTCCTTCCCTTGGCATGGTGAAAGATCCATACAAGAGCACCCACCAAACATTCCACTAACACAGACACCATGAATGCAAGAAACCCTAACGTTGGACCGACTATCTTGCATCTGCAGGGATTGTCATTGGTTCCTCACTGAATACAAAATGTCAGTCCTCCCATAATCTTCTTCAATATCAATTCCATGCAGATCATAGAGGCGGTGGGAAATCCGATCAGATCGGATCAAACAATAATACAAGTAGGGTACCAATATCTAAAGCGGATTTAGTTCCATTCATCTTCATGTTCAAGGTTCATGACATATATTTTGAACGACAAACAACCCTCGAATGACCAAGAAGAAGCACCTCGTCTTTAACCTCGAATGACCACTGAATAGAGGGATCGAATAAGAACCTCGTCTTTAACAGAAGAGGCACCTCCGAGGTCACCCATATGAATCTCTCTCCCTTCAGTATCCATCATAATAGTGACCGCATAGCCCTTCTCGTCATTCAGTTTCCTGGCGTTCCTATTGACACTGCGGTCCCATTCTCTCGCACCATGGCACATGTTAATTCTGGCAACGTTCATTCCATTCACAGCGAGGGATTCAAGCTGCTCAAATTGACAGGACGCAGGGCCAATTGTACAGACAATCTTCGTTCTCCGCGTGCTACGAAAACCTTTCAGTTCCGCTTCGCTCACTGCATCAACCTCCATCAAGCTTGACTCGGTGCTCCAAACCCGAATTGCGTCGCCGACTATGGCCGAAATGGCATTAGATTTCGTTGCTGTCGATTCTGTGTGAACGGTTGCTGTCGATTCTGTGTGAACGGTTGAGGGGGAATTCTCCATCTCGAACACAACAGAAAGCCCTTTCCAACGTTTGTTCCGCCTTTTTAGCCAGCTATTCCCCACAAGTATATTACTGTTCAGCATGGGGTGGAGATACGAGGCGATGGGAAATCCGATCAGATCGGATCAAATGGACGGATATGGAAAGAATATTTTAATACTTTACTGACAGTCTAACGGATGACACTGGCGGTTTCCAAGAAGGCATAAGTGGACAAAGATAGGTTGTTTTACAAAAACTGTCAACTTTGGTGAAAAGCTCTTCCTAAATATGTTTTCGGCATAATAATAATAATAATTTATTTTTAAAATTTGAATGTAATTGTGTAATCTTATGAATTTTATGAAAGTTGATTTAACTCATTTTTAAACATAAATTACAATTCAATTAAGAATAGTATGTAGGTGACCGAGATGGGGTGCCACCTAGCGAGAAGCGACAGAGAATTGGATCAGGGCAGCCGGGGAAGTTATTAACCCCGGCCACCACACCCTACGCATTTACTCCCCCATGGCTCACACCATGAGGGAAGTTATGTTAATGCGCCTGGCTAGGCTCTTCGGCGAGTGAACTAACTAGGCAATCTGTACCAGGAGGTTGCAGAGGTCTTGTCAGACTTCAATGGCATTTGAAAGGGTCATTTCAGGCTCTCATGGAGTTAAGAGCATCCCTCGAACTCATCTCACCTCATTTTCTACCTGTTGTGCTCTTCTTGTAGAGCACTTCGACCTTCACGATATTTTCAACATCAATGTTCTCTCCCTATGCATTAGTGACATCCTCCCGGCCTCAATCCACCCCCTGCGAACCAAGAAATTTCATTCCGCCTCGTTCTGCTCTGACTCCTCCATCTCCCTCCACTGCACCCTGTTTCTCTCCACAACCTCCATTCACCCCCTCCGCCACCTCCTTGTCCCCCTCATCATGCCATGGGAGCGCGAAAATCCCAAGAGGGGCGCTCGTAAAAACAATGCCCTCTCTCAGGCAAACAGGCTCACCCCCTCACAAAGAGCGCTCATCGCTCACTTCACCCATCCTCGTCGTTCAACCCAGAGCACTCAGTCAGTTCTGCTTCAGTCTCTTGAGGTCTGCAAGGTCAAAATGGAGACAACCTCCTCCACATCGCACTTTCCCCCGTCACCATCTCCAGCTCTGCATTACAGTCCAAGCATTGTTAAAGAGGAGGAGCTACCCTTGGGCGAGCGTATCCCTTTGGCCACCAACCTCTTAGCCCCCCTAGTAATCAATCCGGGAGAACCTTACTACGGTGACGGGAGCTGCCAAGTGGAGGAGGAGATTCCTCCAAGCTGGTAGCTGGAGAATCTGGCAGGTATAGACAAGGAAATCATTGCAGGGGGTGACGAGGAGACGGGCAAGGAGGAAGAGCCTCCACCTCAACACTTTTCTAACCATCTCACAGAAGAACACCTTGAGATCCTCTTCGAGATTAGGCAGAGGCAGGATGACCAAATGCATTGTCAAGGCATTATTAGTCAAAGGATGGACATTCTGTTTGAGGCACTCACGGATGCTTCAGTGCAATCCCGGTGTCAAAATTGCATACATCGGTTCACCCCAACCCATACCATTCATGGAAAACCAAGTCCAGCCATGGACTGAAGCGGTTCACCCTAGGTTACAATTTTTTGTGTATTTCAGTTACAACATCGATGGTCTAATTTACGACGACAACAAGCTAGATGATTCAATAAGTTTTGTTTATTATGTCTGTATAACTTTATCAGTTATGGCGGCTCTGTACATGGCCAACCTTAAACTAGGAAGGAAGAACTTGGTTCCTGCAAACACTTGCAATTTTTTGTATAATTTTTACAATTCCAATGAAGTTAGAACTCACCAGGATATAGTAGTGTTGAAACAACAAAGAGCCACTTGTCCTAGTTTCCCTCCTGTGGTGAAACATGCGGCTACCAGGTGTCATTGTATAGCAGACATATGATATAATATAAGGTTTCACTTTTATTTGCGAAAAAAAAGAATAGTATGTCGGTGCCTGAGTTGGGTTATTAACACCGAGAGGGGTGTTACACTATTAAAAAACAATACTTTTTATATATTATGTTTGTTATCATATTATAAATATATTCATATCTATAATTTGTTTCTTTATTATTTATAATAATAATATCACTCTCTGGAGTAAAACAATTGATTATAAATTATTTTGAGTCACAATTTATGTATATGGTTGACTATAGTTTAGCATATTTCACAATGGGACCATTGATGATTATGTTTCAAGATTGTTAGACATGGTAAGTGATGTTTGAGTATGATTAGTTAACTATGGTTCACCTGGATTGACCATAGTTGCTTCTGGTTAAGGAAGGGCATTTATGCTTGATCATGTTTGAGCATGGTTCTCAATGCTTTACTATGGGTAATTATGGTTGGCTATGGTCAACTATGGTTGACAATGCTTGAAGGAAATTATTAACTAGATTGTGTATTTCGTCCATTGAATGAGAAAGCGACAAAGTTAATGCTTGACTATGCTCGACCATATTTAGCCATAGTCACTGTTGAATCATAGTAAACCATGGTAAAACATGGATGACCATAGTTAAATTGAGAAAGTAAGATGTATATAATATAGCTATATTTAGTGTGATGTTCATCATTGAATTATGTCGCATTACATTGTTCATGAAATCTTTTATTGCAACGTGATGTTTAGTAAAGGTTATGTTGCATTGTGATGTTTGATAATGGTGATCCCAAATTGATACATTTATAATGATTCACTTATGTTGAATTGCTAAGTTCTACATTGCAACATAATTATTATATATTGAGAAGAATGTCACATTTATATTGTTTACTATAAAGTTGATTATATGGTTATTATATATTATCTTTAAATCATTTTAATAATAACAATGATGTTTTATGGATTGAATTATAGAATGTGTAAGACAAGTATTTTAGAGATTGAAATGAATATCAATTGTACAATGGTAATGATTTGTTGAATTTGAACATTCATTTACCCTACTTTATAATGATCAATTATGGTTAATTATGGTCGACCATAATATTAAATATTATTATATATTATTTCTCAAATTTATAATAAAATAAATGAATATGTTAGACTATATTTATATGTTTTTGTATGAGTTTATATTGTATATATTAGTATTGTTACATGGTATTAATATATAGTTGATGTTATAATAATGAGAAAAAGTTTTTTTTATCATTGCTTCTAAATGTATTTTCTACAAACTAGTAAGAAATAGATGTGTAATTTTTTTTATGATCTGGAGTTGACACGTGGCATTTAAAAAAATATTAATAACAGAAAAATATTTCAATGTCCACCTTCAATAAAATATTTTTCTATCAACTTTATATACATATATTTCATTGGTGTGCTACTTAGGATGAAGGAGATGTGTAATTCCTTCCATGCTCAACATGGAGTTGACACATGGCTTGTGTGTGTGTCATGTGAAAGAAGCATCGAATTTCTTAAGGTGAAAAATTTTTTAGGTTGAAAAAACTTTGAAAAAATATTTACACCATTCCTTTCAACACATGATAAATCCATACTTAAGATGAATTTACACTAGTATTAATGATGTATTTATTTTTTAATTTATTTCTTTATAATTTATAATTTTATAATTTATGATTTTATAATTTATGATTTTATAATTTATGATCATAATTTTTCTATATAAAATATAATAATTAATTA
>JASDQU010213314.1:0-18485 GCA_032191745.1 Picea mariana
CAATTCATCCACAGTTATCACTTATGCCTTCATTTAATATTTCATGAACATATAACCATAAACAATACCATTCAATAATATATCACATCATACACGGTGCATAATATATTTTACGTGGAAACCCAAATGGGAGAAAACCAGAGAATGATTTCTTATATATATCAAAGATTACATTTATAGGAAGCACCAACTTCCAAATTCTCCAGCACTAACTATAAGGAGGATCCAACCCCCTGTTTATAGGCTCCAACCTAAAGGAAGCTACAACTCCCTGAATTATCGAACTACAACTGGAAGGAGGCTCCAACCCCATAGGTTCTCCGACTCCAACTGAAAGGAGGCTATGACCCCCTTTCCTTGACTCATTATGCCTCCTTGAAATATAAATGTAGACTCAACCTATCACTACCACTGATACTGATAATCAAACTATCATTGTATCTGTTATTGTCACTATCACTGTATTTTTCATTGAATCTATCATTGTCATTGTCACTATATCTATCACTATCACTAATACCGATATATCATCATCATCAACCAGATCCAATCACATAGACCATACATCAACAGACCATATGCCAAAATATGTACCTTAACCATATACCATAGACCATACATCAACAGACCATATGCCAAAATATGTACCTTAACCATATACCATATCACTCATGATATGTCTCAAACATGTCATAAACCATGTACCACAAGATATGCCAAAAGAAAGTACCATAACCTTAATGATGTGCCTCATACATATGTAAATATCACAAATATGTGCCTCTAATAATGAACCATAACAACCATAAACCAAGTACCAAGGATATGTCTCAAGAATGTATCAATATCACCAAGACATGAACCTCAACCATATGCCACCATGTACCAAAAGGTCTCCAAGACATGCCTTAAGTATATGTCAATCCATCCATGATACAAGCCCTTAAAAAAACACATAAAAGACATACCTTTACTCATGAAGAAAACCTGAAGTGTATCATTTCAAACCAACCCGGTGCACATCATGTTCAATAAGTGTAAGATAACATCTAATTTGTTCCTTTATCCCAATGTACTCTAATTTGATATTCTTTTATGTAACTTATTCACGCAAAAAGTGAAACTTGATCGAAATATGTTTGGTCTTGGAATGCATCACTGGATTCTTCGAGATACTTGTAGCACTAGTATTGTCACAAAATATTGAAATAGGCTCATCATACTTCACTTGTATATCTTGCAGGGTTTTCTTCATCTAGAAAACCCAAGTACAACATGCTACAACTGCAATATATTTTTCTTTTGTTGTAAATAATGATATTGAAGACTACTTCTTACTTGGCCAATATACCATACAATCACCCAAATAAAAAGCTTCTCCACTAGTACTTCTTCGATCATCAATGCTTCTCACCCAATCTACATCTATGTAGGAAACCATAATCAGCTCATTCCCTTTGGATACCACAATTTGAACTTTGTTTTTCCTTTAAGATATATGAAGATCCTCTTTATTGCCAGAACATGAGTTTCCTTTGGTGTTTCTTGAAATCTTGCAAGCTGTCCAACTTCTTGCATTACATTTGGTATTGAGGTTGTCACATAGAGTAGGATTCCAATCATCGATATATAGAGTCTTTGATTTGCTTCCTTAGATTCATCGTCTTTGCTCAACTTGCAAAAGGTCACCATAGGAGTACTTATTGATTTGCAATATTCCATTACAAACTTCTTCAACATTTCTTTGATGTACTTGGTTTGGGAAATGAAAATGCCTTCATCCCGCTAGGATATATGAAGTCCCAAAAAGAATGTCAATTCACCAACTAGTGACATTTCAAACTCATTCTGCATGTCTTGGGAAAACGTCTTACTCATCATGTCATCATAACTTCCAAATATAATCTCATCCACATATACTTCAATGATAAGTATGGTGTTTCTATCAACCTTTACATATAGATTGTTATCTACATTACCCTTTCTGAATCCTTGTTGCTGCAAATACCTATCCTATATTGAATATCAGGCTTTGGGGGCTTGCTTGAGTCCATATAGATATTTTTTCAATCTGTTTACATAATCTTCTTTTTCTGATAGTAGAAACCCTTCTATTTGTTCGACATAGACTTGTTCTTTTAATTCACCATTTAGAAATGTTGATTTTATATCCATCTGATATACTATGATTCTTTTGGAACATGCATAGGCCAATACCATTCTGATTGTTTCCATTATGGAAACAAGGGAAAAAATTTCTTCAAAATCTACTCCTTCAAACTGAGCATATCCTTTGCATACTAACCTTTCCTTGTTTCCGGTTACTTGTCCATTTTCGTTTAGTTTGTTTATGAACACCCATTTTGTACCAATCACATTCTTGTTCTTAGGTCTTAGAACCAGTTCCCATGTTTCATTATTCTATATTTGATCTAGTTGTTCTTCCATGGCCTTGATCCAATGTTCATCATTGTTGGCTTCCTCAAATTTTCTAGGTTCTATTGTGGATAATAGTGCTAGGTGTCTATGTTCTAGTGTATGTACCAGTTTTATTCCTCTGGTTTCTATTCCTGCATTTTTATCTTCAATAATTTGTTCTAGTGGATAATTCTTCTGAACTCGGTAGTTAGGTGTTTTGGAGGGAATCAAAAATTCATGTTGATCGTTTTCATCTTGTTCTACTTCTGGTTGTTGCTCTTCCTCTTGTTGTTTTTCTTCTTCTTCTAGCTCTTCTTCCTTTGGTTCTTCTTCTGCTTCTTGCTCTTTAGTATTTTTTATTTCTTCTTTGATTTTCGACACATATTTTTCATCAATATTTACATTTATGCTTTCCACTATCTTGTTGAGTCTTAGATTGTAACATTTGTATGCCTTGCTTTTGCTTGAGTATCCAACCAATATTCTTTTATCAAATCAAGGATTGAATTTTCCAACTCTGTAATCTTCTCTTTTTATGCAGCATTTCCTTCCAAATACTCTAAAATGTTTGACGTTTGTCGGTCTTCCCTTCTGTTAGTCTCTAAAGTTGCACTTGACTGTGAGAGGGAAAGCTAGGGCATCATCAAGTTATTGCAATAATATTTTAAGGGTTTTATGAATTGGTTTTTTAGGATGGTTGAAAGTTGGTTCAAGGTTTCAAAGTAAACACAAGGTTCAAAATAAAGCCAAGAGATATCCCATTGATTTAGTAATGGGTAGCCACATAAATAGATCAGACAAATAAGGAAAATAAAGAAAGAAAATATGGAAGCATTCAATTTGACAACCCCGTATGGATTTCTTATTTCAAAATGTAATTTAGAAACAAGAACTTGTACTTGAAAATCAAATCTTGATAATAAACAATAACAACAAAATATTCACTGTATTAATTAAGACCAAGAAATCAATGCATTGCAACTGAAAAATGATCTCAAGCAAGAAAAGAAGTAGAACATCAAAATGAGAGAAAATATGACCATCAACATGTATTTTCCATTAAGTATCAATGTGGAATAAAACTTTCTTACAAAGATGTTCAAAACAGGTCCCTGAAAGCCCAAGTTTTTGACCTTAATACAATCTTCTTTCTGTCTATTTAAATTATACAGAATGTGACTACATATCTTATTTTCTAGTATTCAGTTAGCAACAGAATCTGGTCAATGTATTTCTTCAAGGAGGATTAGCTAAAACAAGCACCTATATTGCCAATATAGTAGAAATCTCAACAACTTAACCCAAAATATCTTTTACAGCAAATTGGAAAATCCCACAAAATTTGGAATCAATCTTGACTGAGTTACTCATTTGAACTATCAAAAATCTATTTGATCAAAATATTGTTCATCTTCTACACCATGAGTAATAGCATCAAAACTTTCAAAATTGCATGAAGTAACTTCACAACTATCATGGTATAATGATTGCACTGGCTTTGGTAGTCCTCTTCTTCAGTTTGGTTGTTAGCACAGTATTGTGCCAATATAACCTGAAATTAGATTCTCGCAACTCCTTGAGCAGTGATTTTTGTTCCTTTCTCTTTTTATTGAAATCATGTATCTTCTCTTGTTGTCTGGCATTCCATTGGTCCACCTGAGCCTTTTCTTTATTTAATTGTTTCACCATTTCTTGTAGCTCCTTGATCTTGTCTTTTTCACTTCTAACTTTAACTTTAAACTCTGGGAATTCCTCTATAGGTTCAGGTCTATAGAAACCTCACATTTTCTTAATATGATCTAGTATCTAGAAGATAATTCAGGCATGTGAACTTCTTCATTAGTACTATTTGAATATATGGTCTCTGGAAGCTCTGGAATCTAATCTGAATCTGCAAAAGGATAATCTTTGTCATCAGAAACCCCACCTATACCTCTAAACACATCTTCATATTTTGATGATCTATTGGTTTCTCTTGTCATAGGTGTCCTGGAATATTGAGCAACTTGTTTTCCTTTTCCTTGTGTCTTTTCCAAGTTTTCATCTTCTTTGTTATTCATGTGTAAAGAGGGTGTCTCTATATGTTTATTGATGCATGTTTTAGAATCTTCAGAATTCTCATCAATGATTATAAGATCCTCTGTTTTAATAGATGGATCAAACATGACCTTACAATTTAATCTAAATTTATTGACAGCCTTAGTGGAGTTTCTCCTAGGGTACTTAGGCACAGGTGTAGGCTTCTTCCTCTGTTGTTTTCCCTTTGCACTTTTCTTAATTGTATATTTATGTTTCTTCTTGACTAGGGAATGAATTGGGTTCATAGTATAATCTTCATCCACATAAATTTCCATTTTTTATCTCTGGATCAAGAAATGTATCAATATTTTCATCTGGTTTTGATCTGTTACCTTTACTAGTGGTGGATTCTTCCTAACTTTTACCTACAGAAGCATCTCCAAATATTTGTTGAGTTTGCATCTTCCTTTTGCTCGCCCATGTTACCCTAGTTGCAGATGATCCTTCTTTAGTTGGGGACTCTGCGTCTATATCAATCTGTTTCTGTTGAGCTGATTTCTTACCTTTGGCCTTTTTGGATTTAGTTGGTTGTGAATCATTTCCTAAAGACTATATTAGACAATCACAGGGTCTTTGGACTTCATTTAAAGAGGATATGACCAATGTATTTATTAAACCTTGGTGAAACAGACTGCCTTTAGTTGTAGCAAGATAAGACTGCACCCTCTTGGACATTTTAGATAAAATTTTAAGTAGGAAATAGGGAAAATTGAGAGGGTAATCCCCATTAATGTGAATTAACAGTCTGATATGGTAAATATAAACCAATGAAAATATACCCTCACACGTGATATACCTGTGGATGATCATCAAAGCAGTATGCCATTTCTTCTTTACCCAACCATGTGGAATTCCCTTTTTCCAGATAGGGTTCTATTTTTCTGGGATTAAGAACTGTTTCACGAATTCCATAACCACATTCTCTTTCTTCCACCACCTTTCTCCACCAATTGGCAATTTACAGGCTCTTGCAATTGAATGCTCAGACACCATCATCAGTAATTTCCCAATTACAACTTCAAATCCATCAAAGTTTTGTGTGAAAATCATTGAGATTTGTTCATCGTGTCCCTAGAAGGTTGTGAGAAACTCAAACCAACCTGCATATTTAAACATCTGCGCCATTTAGGGGTATGTTTCAATTAATTTTGTGCCTTCTGGTTCCAATCTAATAATCTGTCCACTCTTCTTCGGTGTCATGCTACTGTTATAGTCCCGTGAACAGA
This sequence comes from Picea mariana, assembly GCA_032191745.1. NCBI lineage: Eukaryota > Viridiplantae > Streptophyta > Pinopsida > Pinales > Pinaceae > Picea > Picea mariana. Next base: position 5,724 of record JASDQU010213314.1, read on the forward strand.
TCTGCGGGGTTTGATACTGATAATTTTAAAACATGTGAACTGTTAGAAACTAAAAATCTCTTCTATTTCCAATTCAATCTCTGCACAAAATACTCAACACATTAGAATAGAAGGTGATATTTTCTATTAATAATATCAAAACGTGTTTGATTTGATGCATGTTAGGTTGGTACAACACGATCCCTCGCATATGATGGTTAGAATTGCAGCATCAAATCGAGAAGAGATCGTGGAGAGGCATGCAAATCATCTAATCATGATTTGCACAATTATGACGTGATCAGGGTGAGCTGGCACATGTAAAAACATGATTATCCTTGGCAATGTAGGAATAGCACCATTCATGACTTGGCAGAAAATTTGAAATTTCAAAAATGAATAGACAAGTGATGTGAAAATTTTCATCAAAACAAGTCCTAAACCTTTAAAAACATAAGAAAATCATTAAAAAGTGAAAAATTTGCAAAGAATGACAAATCAAACCAAGGGGTAAAAACCAAGTTTCAAGCAATAAAACATAAGCAGGGAGGATTAAGGGTTAGGGACAACTAACTTAATCAAAAACAAAGTTAGAAACTAACATTGGCTCCTTCTGGGGCTAAAGTTTCATGAGGAAACTTTAATATCTACAGACCAATGCCTTTACCTTGCTTCTGATTCTTTGATTTCCCTTCTTTGTCATCCTTTATTTAAAACACAAACTGTATAAAAACAATTCCATTGGGTATATAGAGTCTTTATTGAAAGAAAAACATATTGTACAGACTAAAACTTTTGATATATCTTTAAAGAAAATAATGTTTCAGGAATCTCCCATTCACTAGGCCTCCAAAAATCTCAGTGTCATCCAGATTATGTAACAAAAAAGTATTGTTATTCGTGACCTTGGCTATTTTGAAAGGACCATACCATAAGTTATCAAACTTACCATGATTATCCTTTTCCTCTCTTCTAGCATCCCATCTCAATACCGGATCTCCTTCTTTAAAAACATCTTTCTTGGTTCCCTTATCAAACATGGATTTGACTTTTCTCTGATGAACAACAACTTTCAGATCCATCTTTTCTCTGGTTTGTTGAATTTCTATCATCTGAAAAACTCTCCTTTGGATATCATTGGGTTCTTCAAGCTCCTCTTGTAGAAATGTTAAAACTGGTAAACCCAATTGAGTTGGAAAAATAGCCTATGTTCCATACACCATTTGGAACGAGGAAGTTCCAATGGACTTCTTGTTACTGATATGATTAGCCCATAGGGCAAACTTTAACTTTGAATCCCATGACCTTTTGTTTTCTGCAAGTAATTTTTTAATAATCCTTATGAGACTCTTATTGGACGACTCTGCTAACCCGTTTCCTTGGGGATAGTAAGGAGTAGAGTGGACCAATTTGATATTATACTTATTGCATAAATCAATCATGGAGTTTTATTTGAAAGATTGACCATTGCCAGTAACTAGCTTCTTCGGACAACCAAATCTAGAAAAAATATGTCCTTCAAGAAATTCCATGATTACCTTGTATGTTGCATTCCGAGTTGGAATTGTTTCAATCCACTTAGTAAAGTAATTTGTGGCTATAAGAATCCACTTATGTTGTCCAGAAGATGAAGGATTTATTTCCTCAATAAATTATAAGCCCCATTGTTGAAATGGTCCATGAGCAATGATTGGTTTTAAAGGCAGAGACATAAGTTTTTGCTTTCCTACAAACTTTTGACATGGTTCGCATGCCCTGACCTGAGAAAATATGTCTGAAAATAGGACTGGCCAGTAATAGCCTGCTCTGAGAATCTTGAAAGCAGTATCTCTCCAATGGTTATGACCTCCACAAATACCATGATGTAAATCACAAAAAAATTGTTTAACCTCTTCTTCATCAACACACCTCAACAAAATCCCATTAGGATCTTTCCAGAACAGGATTTGATCAATAATGCAATACTTTACTTATTTTAATTTAAGTGATCTGAACTTTGATTTATCCAATTCAGGAGGAGACTGAAGATTCAGCAGAAAAAATACAATATCTTTGTACCATGGTGATAAAGAATATTTATTGTTTACATGTGAGCCAGTTTCCTCAATATGGAATGAAGAATTATGTGATTTGATTGAGATATTATACAATCGAATTGCTTTACAATTTGACTCTGTCATTAATTTGGAAAGGCCTTGACCTTTTATCAGCTAAGTGGGATTTATAATCAGATTGTACTCTAGAATTTTTGTTATCCACTTTCCCCTCTTTCCTTCACAATCAGGTTGAACTAAAATTTCTTTAATTGCACTACTTGGCACATATGCAGTGATTTGAGATTGTAGAACATATATCCTGAAAGATTTTAAATCCTTCACCAGAGTGTATGTTTGTTTCTCCATAATATCATATTTCAATTCAGAGTCTCTAAGAGTTTTAATAAACAAGGATATAGGTTGCTCATACCCTTGATCATTTCTTTGTAAAATAACAACAGTTATGGTGTCTCAGAGGCAAATGAAAAAATCATGAATTCCTTGGACTAATTAGGATTGATGAGAACAGGGGACTGAACAAGAGCCTTCTTAATCTTCTCAAAACATTCTTTAGCTTCAGGTATCCACTTTATTTCTACATCCTTTTTCAACATATCAGTAATGTACTTGATGATCTCTACAACATTTGGTATAAATCTCCTTAAAAAATAATTTTACCTATGAAGGATTGGATAGACTTCTTGTTTCTTGGAATGTCTCTCTGTTGGATAGCTTTTACTCTTTCAGGATCTATCTTAATTCCTTCTGGTAAAACAATATGTCATAAAAGTTTTCCTTCCTCCATAGCAAAATGAGATTTTTTAGGGATAAGTGATATACCATACCTTCTGCATTTTTCAAATGTTTGCTTCAAATGTTGTAAGTGTTCTTCATTAGATGTTGAAAATATAGTGATTTCATCAAGATAAATAACCACAAACTTGTCTTTCTCACCAATAAAATTAATGTCCATATCCCTCTGAAAGGTTGCTCCTACATTCATCAATCCAAATGGTATATTTTCACACATGAAAGTGACCCAGGGAGTGGTAAAAGTTGTTTTCTTTTTGTCTTCCTTCATTACCAATATTTGATTGTACCCTGAATAGCCATCAAGCATAGAAATCTTCTTTGCCCCCACTACTCTTTGTAAAATATGATCCATTTTTGGTAATGGATAATTGTCCTTTAAATAACACCTGTTCAAATTCCTGAAGTCCACACAAAGCCTTGTTTCTCCACTCTTCTTCCTGACAAGTAATAAATTAGCTACCCACTCTGAGTATCTCAGTGGCACTATAATTTTGGCATCCAATAACATTTCAACTCTTTTTCTATTATGGGTAACAGCAAAGGATTAAATTGCTTATACTTTTGCTTAAAAGGTTTTGATCCAAGCTTCAAAGGAATCTTGTGCTGCATAATCTCTGTATCAAAAACCTTTAGGTATTCATAAGACCAGGAAAACACATATGAATACTCCTTCATCAAATTGACATATATGTCTCTCTGTTTTTCTGACGGTTTTCTAGATAATTTCACCATCCTGGGATTTAGATCTGAACTAATATCATAGTCTATCACATCAGTCTCTTCTGTCTGAATAACAACTTTTTTGGAAACATCGTTGTGATCAAACAATCTCTCAATTGGAACCAAACCTTTAGGAAGATGATTTGTTTTCAATTAAATTATTTTGTGCCCAACAACATTGTCTTGAAGAACATTTGCAGCATGTACCTCTATATCATCATCCTCATTGTCCTGATCTATTGAAATATTGGAAAATTATTCAATAGTATTTAGGAATATTTGAATCTCCTGATCGTCTTTAAAAACATGCCAATTTTTCATGTTATCTGGTATTGAGGGTCTGTGTCTAACCTCAATCTCAAACTTTAAGTTAGGAAACATTGGAGTCTTAAAGTTACTGGCTGCAAGTGCTAAAGAGTCAGCCTACTGATTCAAATTCCTGTGCACAAAAGTGATGTTGAATGCCAAGAAGAAATTATCCACATAATCCCACACTTCATTCCTATATTGTTTTAACCTTTGTTATTTGGTTTGATAAATGTTTTTAATCTGATGGATAATGAGTTCTGAATCTCCAAAAACAGAAAGTTTATCTATACCCATATCTTTAGCAACTTTCAATCCTAACAACAAAGATTCATATTCATCGATGTTGTTGGTAGTATCAAATTCAAGTTTATATGGCATAGGAATGACTTCTTGTGTAGGAGTAATGAAACAATCCCAACCCCAGAACCTTATTTTGAGCAAGCCCCATCAAAATACATTTTCCAGACAAAATTTTCTTCATTATCTCCCACTGTAGGTGTTATTCTTCTAACTAATGTTTCAGCCATCTGATCACGAATATGAAAAATAGAGGAGCCAAGTTCATATTCTACAACATATATAGGATGATTACTAGGGTTTTCATGATCACTTACCATGTAATCCAGTCTTAATTCCCTATACAGTCTCTAATGTTCTCCACCAAACACAATTATGGTAGCATAACTGAGATCCATCTGTAAAAGTGCGTCCTACTTTCTTAGCCCAAGATCTTGACAGAAGTATTCCAAATTTTGGAGGTATGTCAGCCACAATAACATCCAATACCACACTTTTCATAGGTAACTGGGGAAGAGTAAAAACCATGTCCTTGATGACTCCCAGGCATTCAACTTTCCTAGAGTCAAAAGAATATAGGTCAAGGTAGGGTTTAGTGATGTCTAACCCTAATTCATCTGTTACCACTTTTGGCATGACATTGTGTGAAGCCCCTGAATCCATTAAACAATTATGAAATATTTTGTCATGAATATTCAGTGATATGTAGAAAGGAGGAGAAGCATTAGTCATGTCCTCAATATGAGGTCCAATGGTTATAACAGGATTCTCATCTTCAAGGTTGATAGTATCTGAAAAGGTAACATGAGCAGGGGGTTGTAATTCCTTGAGAACAGTCTTTCTAAAAAGATTTGTTTTCATTAGTTCTATCAGGGGTATAGGAATTTTAATCTTGTTAATTTCATGTTCTAGTTTGAAAGAAGAAGTAACCTTTTATATTTCCTTTAACTCTATAGTATTAACCTTGACATGTTGCTTTAATTGTTGATCAATTTGAATCACGGGATTGTCTTTACTGACTCCTGATTTGACTAAAGTATTGGCCTTCTTTGTTGAAACATGTATATCCACCTTAGGTGTATTTGATCTAGATTTAATATCATACTTCTTCCTTATAGGTTCCTTCTGGATAACATCATCAGCATCCCCTTCTTCAAACTGATTTAATATCAAAGCATCTTCATAATCTTGTTGTGTCAAATGAGTAGGAGATGATTCTGAATCATTTAAATGTACTGCAGGGTCATCTTTAGTATCATATTCTTCCTCAACCTCTTCTACTGCATTATTTTGGAAAGGAGGAAAAAAATTTTGATCTTCTTGATTCCTTCTCTCTCTTGGTAAGATTTGAGGTACACTATTTGGCCTCCTAAACTGGTTAGGGTTCCTGTATCCACCCTCCTGTGTAGGTCTGTTGGGATATTTTTGTTCCATTTTCAACCTATCCATCTCAGATGTCAAGGTTTTCAACATTTTATCCATTTAATTCATCTTAGAATCAGATATTGCATGATAAGAAGAACGAATCTCTTCTTTCTATTTTTTCCTGTCTCTATCACCCCTGGACTTTAACTTGTTTGTTGTTAGTATGTTAGATTCTATCTCAATAGTTGCTTCTTGCATCAGACTCAGAGTAGTAGACCTCCTTTCTCTTAGTAACAAAGAGAATTCATCATCGAATGCATTGGCAAAGGTGATTTTGGCTGATGTTTCTGAGGGCTTAATTTCATCTGGAATTTTAGTATACATTTTATTGAACATTTTAGTAAAATCAGATATTGATTCACCTTGTTTTCTTTTTAAAGCGCCAAATTTAGTAATGTAATATAAGTAGTCTTTCTTATCTCCCCAATGTCTTAAAAATGTGTCATCTAATGCATCAATATCAACAATTGAATCAGGTGGCAAGCTTCTGAACCATTTTCTTGCTTCACCATCTAAACTCTGCACAAAAAGTCTCATCCAAACATCTGCATGATCTACATTAAAATTGTCTGCAAAATTGTAGAAAGAATTTAAATGCTCTTGAGCAGTAACTCCTCCTTCTCCATTGAATCTTGGAAAATATTTCATATAATCATTTGCTGGAAAAGCATACAAAACTTGTGGAAGGTTTAATGGTGCATATCTGGATGCAACAATTGCATCCATTCTATTTGCAACCATATTTGGTATCTTTGGTGTTTGAGCTTTAGGAGTAAGCAAAAATGGTGATGTAGAAAGAGAAATTGTCCCTTGTGTGAAGCAATTTATCTGAGATGATATTAGTTCTTGATATTCAGAAAACAAAGGTTTCTTTTCTGGACTAGAATAGGATGATGGTCCCAGAAAAAGAGGGTTTTCAAAAGATGAATAACATGTCTTATTTTCTTCAGAAGAGAAAGACTGAGGTGATGAAGAGAGTGTTTATGGTTCACTTTTAATATATTTACTATGATCTCTCAAAGCTTTAGCTACAGATAAAGTATTTGTTTGTTCCTCTTCAATGAGCTTAGCAAACAACTTCCATTGATTTAGGTTTAGTTCAGAAATAGTTGAAGGAAAGGAAACATTAGCAGGCTCAATAATAGGCTTAATTTCACTTTCAGGAATCATTCCTTGATATGATGGGAGTTTGACAGTTTCATAGGACTATCCTTGAGTGTTGATTGAAGGAAATATTTTCTTTAAGAAAGAGGACTGTCCAAAAATAATTTTAGGTTTTCTTAATAATTTTTCAGGGTCTAGTACTGCTGCAACAAGCTTTGGGTCTGGGTTTTTTCTGGTAAATTGTTTCTTTGTAGATGATGAGGAAGTTGGAGGAGCTTTAGGTCCTTTGCCTTCTCTTTTAGGAGACAAAATTACCACAGAGGAGTCGCCAAGTGAAAAAGTCACAGTCTCGTGTAATTGTTCAAAATCTTGTTCACCATCAAGATTTGAATATAATCTTGTCGTTCTCCCAGGGAAGATATCTTCATTCCTTCATCCCTGGAAAAAACACCAAAATATGTTAGTCCTTAAAGTTGCACTTGACTGTGAGAGGGAAAGCTAGGGCATCATTAGGTTATTGAAATAATATTTTAAGGGTTTTATGAATTGCTTTTTTAGGATGGTTGAAAGTTGGTTCAAGGTTTCAAAGTAAACACAAGGTTCAAAATAAAGCCAAGAGATATCACATTGATTTAGTAAAGGGTATCCACATAAATAGATCAGACAAATAAGGAAAACGAAGAGAGAAAATATGGAAGCATTCAATTTTTCGATCCCATATGGATTTCTTATTTCAAAATGTAATTTACAAACAAGAACATGTACTTGAAAATCAAATCTTGATAATAAACAATAACAACAAAATCTTCACTATATTAATTAAGACCAAGAAATCAATACATTGCAACTGAAAAATAATCTCAAGCAAGAAAAGAAGTAGAACATGAAATGAGAGAAAATCTGACCATCAACATGTCTTTGCCATTAAGTATCAATGTGGAATAAAATTGTCTTACAAAGATGTTCAAAACAGGTCCCTGAAATCCCAACTTTTTGACCTTAATACAATCTTCTTTCTGTCTATTTAAACTATACAAAGTATGACTACAGATCCTATTTTCTAGTATTCAGTTAGCAACAGAATCTGGTCAATGTATTTCTTCAAGGAGGATTAGCTCAAACGAGCACCTATATTGCCAATATAGTAGAAATCTCAATAGCTTAACCCAAAATATCTTTTACAACAAATTGGAAAATCCCACAAAATTTGGAATCAATCTTGACTGAGTTACTCATTCGAACTATCAAAAATCCATTTCATCAAAATATATTCATCTTCTACACCCTGAGTAATAGCATCAAAACTTTCAAAATTGCATGAAGGAACTTCACAACTATCATGGTATAATGATTGCACTGGCTTTGGTAGTCCTCTACTTCAATTTGGTTGTTAGCACAATATTGTGCCAATATAACCTGAAATTATATTCTCGCAACTCCTTGAGCATTATTTTTTGTTCCTTTCTCTTTTTCTTGAAATCTCGTATATTCTCTTGTTGTCTAGAATTACATTGCTCCACCTGAGCCTTTTCTTTCTTTAATTGTTTCAACATTTCCTGTAGCTCCTTGATCTTGCCCTTTTCACTTCTAACTTTAACTTTAAACTCTAGGAATTCCTCTACAGGTGCAGGTTGGTTCAGGTCTATAATAGCTTGAGGTTTTCTTAATATGATCTAGTATCTAGAAGATAATTCAAGGTTGTGAACTTCATCATCGGTATTGTCTGAATCCCTAGTCTCTGGCATCTCTGGAATCTAATCTGAATCTGCAGAAGGATAATCTTTTTCATAAGAAACCCCACATGTACCTTTAAACACATATTCAGATTTTGATGATCTAGTGGTTTCTCTTGTCATAGGTCTCCTAGAATATTGATCAACATGTTTTCCTTTTCCTTGTGTATTTTCCAAGTTTTCATCTTCTTTCTTATTCATGTGCAAAGAAGGTGTCTCTATCTATTTCTCGATGCCTGTTTTAGAATCTTCAAAATTATCCTCAATGATTATAAGATCCTCATTTTTAATAGATGGATAAAACATGGCCTTAGAATTTAATTTGAATTTATTGACAACCCTGATGAATTTTCTCCTAGGGTACTTAGGCACAAGTGTAGGCTTCTTCCTCTGTTTTTTTCCCTTTGCACTTTTCTTAATTGTAGATTTATGTTTATGCTTGACTAGGGAATGAATTGGGTTCATAGTATAATCTCCATCCACATCGATTTCCATTTTTATCTCTAGATCAAGAAATGTATCAATATTTTCATTTGGTTTTGATCTCTTACCTCTACTGGTGGTAGCTTCTTCCTGACTTTTACCTATAGGAGCATCTCCAAAGATTTGTTGAGTTTGCATATTCCTTTTTCTCGCCCGTGTTACCCTAGCTGCAGATGATCCTTCTTTAGTTGGGGACTCAGTGACTGTATCAATCTGTTTCTGTTGAGATTATTTCTTACCTTTGGCCTTTTTGGATTTAGCTGGATGTGAATAATTTCTAAAGACTAGATTATCCAATCCCAGGGTCTTTCGACTTCATTTAAAGAGGATATGACCATTGTCTTTATTAAACCTTGGTGAAACAGACTAACTTTAGCTATAGTAGGATGAGACTGCACCCTCTTGGACATTTTCGATATACTTTTAAGTAGGAAATAGGGCAAATTGAGAGGGTAATCCCCATTAATGTGAATTAACAGTCTGATATGGTAAATATAAACCAGTGAAAACCTACCCTTACACGTGATATACCTGTGGATGATCATCAAAGAAATATACCATTCCTTCTTTACCTAGCTATGTGGAATTCCCTTTTTCCAGTTAGGGTTCTGTTTTTCTGAGATTAAGGACTGATTCACAAATTCCATAACCACATTCTCTTTCTTCCACCACCTTTATCCACCAATTGGCAATTTACAGGCTCTTGCAATTGAATGATCAGTCACCATCATTAGTAATTTCCCAATTAAAACTTCAAATCCATCAAATTTATGTGCGAAAATCATTGAGATTTGTTCATCGTGTCCCTGGAAGGTTGTGAGAAACTCAAACCAACTTGCATCTTTAAACCTCTGCGCCATTTGGGGGTATGCTTCAATTAATTTTTTGCCTTCTGGTTCCAATCTAATAATCTGTCCACTCTTCTTTGGTGCCATGCTACTACTATAGTCCTATGAATAGATCTGTGGGGTTTGATACTGAGAATTTTAAAACCTGTGAACTGTTAGAAAATAAAAATCTCTTCTATTTCCAATTCAATCTTTGCACAAAAGACCCAATACATTAGAATAGAAGGTGGTAGTTTCTATTAATAATATCAAAATGTGTTTGATTTGATGCAAGTCAGGCTGGTACAACTTGATCCCTCACATATGATGGTTAGAATTGCAACATCAACTCAAGAAGAGATCGTGGAGAGGCATGAATATCCTCTAATCATGATTTGAACAATTATGACGTGATCAGGGTGAGATAGCACATGTAAAAACATGATTATCCTTGGCATTGCAGGAATAGCACTATTCCTGTAGCACCATTCATGACTTGGCAGAAAATTTGAAATTTCAAAAATGAATAGACAAGTGATGTGAAAAAATTCATCAAAACAAGTCCTAAACCTTTAAAAACTTAAGAAAATCATTAAAAAGTGCAAAAATTGCAAAGAATAACAAATCAAACCAAGTTTCAGGCAATAAAACTTAAGCAAGGAGGATTAAGGGTTAGGGACAACTCACTTAATCAAAAACAAAGTTAGAGACTAACACCTTCCATAACTCATATGGAGTTTTTTAACTGTTGCTTCTGAGCATTCCTTTGATCAAGATATGAATGGTTGTGTGCACTTCTTGCACCCAAAAGATGTTTCTCAACTTCAAATCTTTCAACATGGTTCTGGCCATTTATGTTACAGTTATGTTCTTCCTTTCAATGACTTCATTTTTTTAGGTGTCCTAGCTGTTGAGAACTGCCTTTTTATTCCATGCTCTTCACAAAAGTCCATGAATTCTTTTGATGTGAATCCACCTCCATTATCTGATCTTAAGCACTTAATTCTCGAATCCATTTCATTTTCAACCATCTCCTTGAATATTCTGAAATGTTTGAATGCCTCTAATTTCTTCTTGAGAAAACAAACTACAGTCATTATTGTATAATCATCAATAAGTAACATGAAATACTGTTCGCCATTCAGTCATTTTGTTCTCATTGGTCCACACAGATTAGTGTGCATAATTGCCAATGGATTTGTTGTAGAGTATTCACTCAATATGAATTTGATTCTTGTTTGTTTTCCATGTAGGCAGTGCTTGCACATAGTACTAGCTAGTTTTGAAATTTCAAGCATTTCTCTTATTGCTTCCTTCTTGCTAATTTTGACCAGATTGTCAAAGTTCATGTGCCCTATTCTTTTGTACCAAATCTAGCTTTAATTTTCCCTTCCCAAGCAACATATTTCCTTTCCAATCTCATTTAATATGTATATGTTGTTTAGAGTCCTTACTACTGTAGCCACCAATTTTCCTGATCCTTCTCTCCTTATCTCACACTTCTCTTAATCAAATATAAGTCTATGTTCTTGATCACACATTTGACTCACACTTAGCAGATTATGCTTCATGTTTTCTGCAAGTAGAAAATTTTCTAGCTTGACATCCTTACTTCCAAGCTTGATTGTGCCTTTCCCTATTATTTTAGCTGAGTTGTCATTTCCAAATGAAACCGATCCATATCTTTCTTTCTTTAGAGTTATAAATATGTTCTTATCACCTGTCATATGCTTTGAGCAACCACTATCAACATACCAATCACTTCTTCTGTTTTGGGCTTGTAGAGAAATAGAACATTCTTCAACATTTAGTTTATCCTGCTTCCTTATCCAAATTCTTGATGGTCCTTTTTCATGACTGTTGAAATCTTGCTTTGGTTCCTTTGGAGGAACTTTCAATCTGCAATGTTTGGCCATGTGTCCAAAATTGTTGCACTTATAACATTCTATTTCATCAATCAATGAACCAAAATTGTTATAATTTTTGTTAATCACTTCATGAGACTTTATGAGATGATTAATTCTATAGTGACCTTCATATCTGTCTATGTTCTTAGCATAATCTTTGCATTTTATAGCTTTGTGCCCAAAATTGTTACAAGAATAACATAAACCAAGAAAAATATATTGATACCTAGGAGATCTTCTGAATGGTGTTGTTCTTATATAGTTTTATTCTTGATTTATTTCCATGGATGGTTGTTGACTTTGAATTCTGAATCTTTTAGGTGGTGTCATTCTTTTGTAATCTTCTTCTTGAGTTATTTCAATTTCCTGAGTGTTCTCATTTGAAATCTTGCATTCTTCCTTCTTGGTGGATCCTCTAGCGACTTCTGCATAAGTATTTTTTTCTACTTCCTCTTATGTAGTCATAGACCTTGAACCCTTATCTATTTGGTTTTATCCTAATCAGACCTGTCATGATATGGTTGTTAAGCGTTGATGATCTCATCCAGTATTTTGGTTCTTTTCTGATGCATGTCTCTTTTTCTGAAGTTCTTTCCTTAGTGAAACTATTTTTGTTTCCAAGCTTTCCTTCTCTTTCTCTTTTTCTTCTAGTTGGATTTGAGTATTTCTTCAATCCTTATGGATTCTTCGACTTGGAATTTTAGTTTCATAATTATATGTTGATTTTCTTTATAGTTAGGATTTTTAGAACTTTATTTTAGCTTGAGTGATTCTCCCTTGAGTGATTTTTTTTTCTTCCTCTATTTCTTTAGTTATCTTAGAGCACCGATTAGTTCTTACTCAAGATATACCTCACCTTCTTCTTCATAATCCTCTTCATCATTTTCAAAATCCATAAAGAGTACATTTTGTGAATCACTGACGCTATCATAATCCTCATTCGATGAGGAACTATCCTCTTTTGAGTAGAGACTTTTCTTGAAGAATTTATATTTGTTTCTTCTCTTGTATTCCTTTTTATATTTATTTTCTTTCTTGTGAGATTCTTCTTCATCACTATATGACTTCTTAGCATAAGGACATTTAGAAGAAAAATGACCATTTTTACCAAAATTAAGCATATTAAGGG
>JASDQU010213315.1:11776-30453 GCA_032191745.1 Picea mariana
AGCCATCAAATTTGGTCACATCCACTCGTGGAAGGCATAGGTCACGTTGAAAGTGTTGGTGCTGAAAGGTATGGGAATGGGGGGAATGTTCTCCTTCAGTCTTTGGAGGTGCTTCAAAGAAATGGTCATATGTAGGGATATTTAGTTTGGTGCAGAGGGATGCAAAGACAGATTCAAGCTAGGTGGTCAGTTCTTGTTTGACTTCCTCCATTGAGGACTGCATGATTGTATTTATGGTTGTATTGATGGATGAATTGATGGAGGAAATAGTAGCACTAAGTTGTTTCACTTCTTTTTGGGTCTCAAGGAAACCAGATTGCAAGGTGTTGAAGCAATTTTCCAGATCTTGGCTATGGGTATGGGCCATGAGGATGGGTGAACTAAAAACGGGCGGGCGAGGTCAAAAATTTTGCCAAAAAATGATATGGATGAATGTGATAAGGGTGGAGAGATGAATCCAATGGAATAGGTCTCAAATAATGGTGAAAAACTTTCCAGTTTTTTTTTTTTTTACACCTATGGAGTTATACTCTGGTCTGAAGAATACTGCGGTGATGAAATCCACAAATGCTTAACAAGAAAGAAATGTGTATTTACTTGGCAACCCAAACACAGTTGCATGACAATAGATCTGGTCTGTTTTAATTTGTTTATGTCTCTGTCCCTCAAGAGTTAGGTATTCAAGGGTTCTACAGACAAGGGTTTGCCCTGTGCTATAGCTCTTTAATATACGTGCGAGGTCCAACAATAGTACTCAACCCAATATCTCAGGGCACTAACTAAGGAGGATAGATTCTACCCTTAGCCGTACTACCCGACTACCCAGGTACTAGAGAGTATCTTCCTGAGTGTTGTTCTCGGTGACACTATAGCAGTCTGGCAGCTGATAGGTTTATCTAAAGAGGGCTTCAGGAAATCTAGGCCAATCCGTACACAGGTGTTGTATGATGTGCTACCACTCAAAGGGGTACCAATAGGGGTTACAAGGATGGCCAACAGATGTGCGCTTAAGAACCACTTGTATTTCCTGTGTGTATGAATCCATCAAAAGCGGGTTTATGTGCGTAATGATAGATCTCTGTGGCTTAAAGATGCTAGAATACGTCTCTACCCTGAAAACAAATTCCCACAATTTCTGCCAAGGAAAGTGCTCTGTTACCACTTGCAAGCTACTAGATATAATAAATACACAGAATAGAAATAAAATGCTAGAAATGGTAGAATAACAATAATATATCCATCATAATCTCCACAATAACACATAAATGATATAAGAACAATAACATAAATAGCACTTGATTCAGAAAACAATGGTCACAGGCCTCTTCGAGGGGGAAACCTCCAATCAAGCAACGCTCTGTTACAATAATCTCCAATCTAGGGTTTTCATACCCTCGACCCTTATTTATACTAAATATGTCTATCAAGAGAAGCATCTAGAGGAAGATCCTTCTAGAAGCGAAATGTTCTATTAGGTCTTCTTACATCCACCTTATTCTATTTTATTGAAAGGCCTTATTAATATTGACCTTATTACATCCGAATATATTGATCTACCTATGTGTGGGTTACGACCCTAACATATTGTCACTGATCATTGCAATCAATTTTAGAATGAAATGATGGTAGAGATAGAATCTAAGATGGGGTTTAGACATGGTCATTCATCTCCTTATTACCCCTAGGAAAATGGGCAAGTAGAGGCCATCAACAAGTCTCTCAAGACCATTTTTCAAAAAATCGTCAGTCGGAGTAATTCCAATTGGCACATCATGCTATATTTTTCACTCTGGGCATACTGAACCTCGGTTAATACTGCCACCATTTTTTCCCCTTTCCAGTTAGTGCACGGTGTGGATTTGGTCCTTCCTATTGAATGTGAAATCCCTTCTCTCAAATTGGCAGTCGAGCTCCTACCTAAGACTTTAGATTGAGAGCAATGCCTTGTGCACTTAGAGATTCTTGACAAGAAGTGTCGAGGCGAATAAGAAATGTGTCAAGGTTTAGTACGAAATTTCTATCTATCCTCGGTTGCATGTTGAGGGTGACTTGGTCCTCTTGTATGATCAATCCAAAGAACCGCTAGGGGCAGGCAATTTTAAACCCATGTGGCATGGTCCTTACATCGTGCGACCTGTTCTAGAAAAAGGAGCCTACGAGTTAGAGTATTATGAAGGGAATAAGTTGGCTGAGCCCAAAAATGGGCTCTACGTGAAAAGGTACTACGCTTGAGCCCTAGGATTGGTTGTAAATATTTGTATACTAATGTAAATTTAATGTATATACATCTTTTTTCCCCTTTTTCTTCTTTTGTCTTTGGCTTGCTTATAGAGTTTTTCTTTTGTTGGCATATTTCAACGGAGTCTTCACTCTACCAAGGATTCGTAAATAGAGCCAATCATCATATATGGAACTTGGCTTCTGCCGCTTGGGTGGTTTACTCACCCGAGGGTCTGATAGTGTCTTCAGGTGGCATATGCCTAGGGCCATCAATGAATAATGTGGCTGAATATAGTGTCATCATAGAACTTTTGTGCGATGCTATCTCACATGGTATTCGCTCTTTAGAAGTTCGTCTGGATTCCCAATTAGTAGTATGTTAGTTGAATGACCGTTACTGCGTGTGTGATCCTACTTTACTCCTTCAATTCCTATGGGTACGTCTTTTAGAATGAAAATTTGATGTTATTACATATTATCACATTCCAAGGAATTCTAATTATGTATCTGATGCCTATGCTAATTACGTCTTAGATTGGAATTTTTCACATTAATAAAGAAAATAAAACCATCACATCAATGTACACATTATAAGATATAAGTAAAGTCAAAGATCCCTTTTTATATATTTCAAATTATGGTGTTTATATTACAAAATTGGAGCTAAAACCCTCAATACACATATACAACCAATATACATATCCCATGACATCTGCACCTGTGGCACCGGATGTGTGTCATGGTAGAAAACCATGGCATTTGTGAGACATCGAAAAATTCGTACCCATTCTCTAGGTACACCAACCACCTGTCGTTGCATGGATTCAGGTAGATCCTCTACACAAACCATAGGAATCCTCTGTGTCAAACGAGACAGGTTTCCCTGCATATTTTGTAGGACTCTCTTCGCTTCTCCTCCCGCCGCCTCATCTCCCCAGTTCCTTCGTCTATGTTGAAGGAATCCCTTTGGCCATCATGGACCCACGTCTAAAATTACACAAGTATCTAGTTAATATTTAAACACCATACAAAAAATATTTTTTGTTCCTTAAATACAAAAATACAAAAAAATTGAAATATTTAAAAAATGTTTTACCTATGTCACCATAGGTGGCCCCTAGTGGAAGTGGCATATTTGGCTATCCTCTGAAATCGATCCCTGCATAGGGATAGTCATCCAGAGCAATAACTTTCCACCGCCAGAAGAAAAAATAATCGTTGTAGGGTGTTTACACCCTACCTCCCCCCTATTGTCTCATGACCTCGATCCACTGCATCATAGATGGATCACATGGTCCTCTAGGAAGGATCTCCACTCTAGGTCCTAGACTTGGAACATGCTCAAAAAATAAGCTACAAAGGATAGAGGCAAACCTGAAGTTTCACTTACTCCCCTTTTTGCACTCTGTCAACTAACCTTTCATATTGGTCAACAGTGAGGTACACCAGTCATAGACAATGGGCCTCGCACACTCTACTGCGTAAAACATGAGCGGCCTCGATACTTGGTGAAAATGAGATGAACCAATAATCCTAGTCAATACAAGCACGATGATCTTCAGGCTGAGGTTATTTATTGCCTGGATAGGGACTTGACTTCCCACCTTGGGAGTCCTCGCTACACAGTGGGCATCGATGTACTCCCCGATATTAATCCCACTTCTTGATCCACGTGACTTGAGGCGGACAACCTCTCCTCAATGTGATAGACCGGTCAAGAAGTAGATGTCCTCTATTTCGATCCTCAATGGTTGTCCATTGAGGATAAATCTTTTGCTATCAGGATCCCAGTAACCCACCAACATCTCCAACAACCTCACTTGGGCCCTCATTCCTTTGAGAGCCCAAAATTTGTACAAGACACATATTTTTAGAGCCGCTTGAGCCACCGAATCTCGATCCACAACTGCATCTACCTCCTCATGCTCTCTCTCTCTCCATTCAAGGACCATTCTGAAAAAGAAAAATCAATTTTTAAGTTAGAACCCTTCTTTTTGGCCATTTGCGTACCTGTACGCGACTTTCCTTTCATAAATTTGCATGTAGGGATTAATATATTCCCCTTGTGGTTCACACAATAGTGTATACATCGTTGTATATGTGACCTAAACAAAGGCAACCCACATACACCAAAATTCCTAATTTACGCCCTCAAAAACTAAAAAATTGAAACCTAATTCAAAAATGTAATCCACTGAATTTGAAGAGGATGATATGTAGAGTTACCTGATCCAGACGGTTCGTAAATTCATTGCCTAATGATCCTGCAATCGTCGTTTGAATCTTGGAGGTATTTTTGGTCGAAATTGAACTATTTGGGTAAAAATTAAAATGATACAATAATGTTTTATTTTATTACTATTTATAAGCTATTTTTACCCACTATATATAGTTTCATGCAATGTTTTCACCTAATGGACTAATACAAAGTGATTTTGATTTGGATTTTGTAGTTTTGACCCAAATTTATTGTTGACTTCAGCATTATGATTGGTCATTCATCACCTCGGGCATGTATTTTCATAACCTAGCATATAGGATAGGTATCTACTCCATCATGCATTTTTGCATTATCCTTCGACTACCATTTTTTACGCCTTCGGTACGAACCCATTTGTTGGGACACAAAACCTTCTATCTATTATAAGTAATGTTGCTAATAAATGGTAGAGACTTACCAAACATGGGTGCCCTAGTTAGATCCCCTTTTTCATTTGGTGCCCATGCCAAGTTTTTCCTTAGGACCGGGAGTCCATTATAACTTGATACATGAATTTATGATGAGCCTCATTTTTCACTCATGCACATGCGGCCTTATTCCTCGTGGACTCCCAAAAATGAGTCTTAGTTAAGCTCTTTTATGAATCATCTAAAAAACCAAAAAGATTGCCGAGTGATTTGTCCCTTTCACACTCGTTAAATTGGAATTTGAAAGGTCATGAGTCTTAGTTAAGATCTTTTCCGACTCATTACCAAAAATATAAAATATCGCTGAGTGAACTTGTCTTTTTCACACTCGTAAATTGGATTTGAAAAGACGTCTATTTGGCACAAGTTTACCCTTTTTTCACACCAAGTAGACTAATAGACATAAAAAAGGACATTTTTTGGCGTTAAGTTGTGATTGCATCTCATGCCCTTGCTTTTAGTATTGATCCTTTAGCCGGTTCTCACTTTGCATTATAAAACCGTTGCCTAAGCAGTATTTACATCCTCAACCAAGCATATCCTTGTTTATATCCTTCACAATTTGACACCCTATACCCTGGAGGAAACATCACCCCGAGTTTCCATCTCCCGCATGCATTTCCTTGCATTAAGCATAGGTATGTTCCACTGCTGGAACTATTTTTGCTTACTTGCGACACTCATTTCCTCCTCTGTATCATAGCATTCCTTTGTTATGAAAAAACAAAAAAAAAGACAAGCGAGAAGGGAGTACTATATTATATTTGGCAGCCGTTGTGTCACCTTTGAATATAGCACAAAGTTATTGAGTCCTTGCGTCATCATAATTTTGGGTTTAGCATGGCCTTAGGAAGCTGATCCTATTATAGAGATTTCTCTACCGATTGGTTACTCTTCCAGTCCCCATAGAGAACATTATCGATGCCTCCTACATCTCATAGTTATATCATTGGGTCTATGCTGCCAAAGTCTATCATATGTCTCATGCTCTTGTTCAAAGGAATTATATCAACCTGTGTCAGCCACTCCTCAGAAATCATGACCTTGCATGTCGACCATACCATCAGTTTGTCTCATAATCACATGATACTATGGTCTTATCATGCACCCTAGCCCTAATTTCATCATTGGTAGGTCACCTTGAACCCAACAATCAACATTTCATCATTGGTCGTTGATTGGGTGGTTTCCCTTGTGTTCGATGGCAAAACATCTATTCACACTTTGGGATTCATGCAGTGCCTATGATGCCATTATCCTTATTGGTGGTTTCCTTGCCTTTGTCAGCAGTTTTCATCATTGGTTGTTATTCAGAGGGTTTTTTTCATTTACCACCTACATTTGGTACATGCGAAAGATGCACAGGGTTGTTGGTTCATGAACATGTTCTTCGTCTGATCTCCACCAAATTATGAAGCTCCTTATTTGTTCCTCGTGCTGACTAATGAGAGATGCCTTAATTCTCTCCTTTCAGTGGGTCTCTTTCCATCAAATTCATCTCATTTATTCTGGATATGGGACCTAGAGTTTTATGAGTACCTTGAGTCTTGCATTCATTAGTGGTAGGCTCTCTCACCATTGAAAAATGGGAATACATCAATGTCTCCTGATCAATGGATTCCTCAAGTGTTCAACACTGATTCCTTTATTCACACTTGTAGGAATGTACTCAGTGCCTTTATACCTACTTTAATTATTGGTAGGTTGTCTCTCATTTGTTCACAATATACATCAATGACTGGTAATCAAACGATGTCTCATTGTGTTCGACCTCAACTCATTTATTCACATGATGTAGATAGATATATTTAGATTGGTTTTGAGACTGGTTTCACTGGGCCTTGTTCGTGACTATGACAACTTTTGGCATGTAACCGCATTTGTATTTTCCTATTCATGGCCACAAACACTTATTTAGTATATTTTCCACATGGATCTGCATTGTATTCTTGGAAGCCATGTATGCAAAGTCAGTACATAATGTAATGAGAAATCAAGTTCGTCCAACTAGTTCTCTACCACTCCACTCTTGGGTTATCTATAATGTATTTTGGCCATCGCAGATACTCCTTTGATCTCACACATTAGGAGGCATATGTTATAGAAAGTTTTGCCTCACCATTTCTATCTTGCAGAGAGGGCCTTTTTCCATTTACCTATGAAGACTTGTCATCCCTTTTTGATGAACCCAGAGCCAAAAGTACATATTTTTCCACATATACACACCCTATCTGCTATACATCATGTGTATATGTAGGTTTCTCCACTATATCCCACGTACATAGATATTTGTGCCAAAAAATACAAAAATGGAGTCGGGTTTCCATGTCATGATAGGAGATCTTTGATCCTTGGCCTTCCACATAATGGAAACGTTCTAACTTGGCCCTTTAGTTGCATTTTGAAGACTATAAAATCACAATTCTGAGCTATTGAAAAGAGGAGAAAACATTCAACTTTAAGAGAAAAGTCACTCTAGATAAATTACTTCATATTGAGTCTGCATAACTTTGTCCCTCAAGTCTGAACATAGTGTTCAACCCCCAAGCTCTTTCCCTATTGTTGAGAGAACCTCATTGTCTCTTTTCTATGAGATTTCCTTTGGTGGAGGATTGAAGTGGTGGAGGCCCAGTTGGAAGGAACTTGGTTTCTTGGTTTCAAACTGTGCCGACACAGAAGTCTGTAATGTTGTCACTTCTACTGATCATTTATTAATAGAAATACTCATTTCTCATCCTATTGGTATCGTGAAAATATATGATTATTATCAATGGGCATGTTTGTAATGTTTATTAATGGATTATGCTATCTAATGTGCTAAACCCTTTTACATTATCACTATATAATTTTTCTTCTTGTTTGTTAAGAACTTGTTGCAGGTACAAAGCTTTGGGTCAAAGTACTCAATGGTGGGACATCATCGAACATTGGCTCGAGGTAGGCCTCTTTCGTATCTTGAAAATTAGTTTGTATAGCATATGTTGGAATTGATTTGATTTCTACAGTCATACTTGTCTATTGTGGTTTACCCTTGGCCATAAAGAGTTTTTCCCTCGTAACAGTTGTAGGGTTGATCTTCGCACCCAGCTGAAGATCTTACAACACATACTTCTCTCTCCACACAATAATTCTCTCTCAGTAATAACAACAACCACTCATCACCACATAATTGAACCCATATCAGGTCCTCTTGAACTTTATTTATACATTACAATAGCTCACCGATAGCCGTAGGACAAATCCTAGGTGTCAAAACCCTAGATACCTAAACCCTAGGTATCTAAAAACCTAGGTCAACTTGACCCACTTTTCAGGGCTTCGCCAGCCTATATTTCCTTATTTCCCATGAGGTGCTCCAAAGCATCTACCGGTGGATTTTCCTCTTACTGCAATGTCCACGATCTGTCTTCCTTGCTAATTTTTCTTCCTTTATCTCCTCATCCAATGACTTGCTTTCTCTTACTTCGCTCCATCTTTTCTTCTCTTTTGCTCACTTCGACCCAATATTAGTCATTGTGTCATCCAGGCACTTTGCATTTCGTCTTTTCTCCCTTAATATTCACTTACTTCTAGAACCAAGGGCCAAAAAGACTCAAAAACCATCAAAACTCACCCAACAAACACCAAACTTAAGAAATTAAGAAAGAATGTTGATGTACGCGACTGTTTAAGGAAAACTCACGTATGTCCATGCCCTATAGAAAGAAAACTCACTTATGTATGCTTCTGTCAAGGGAAAAACCACATATATGTATTAAAACACTGCTAGGGTAAGGATAAGGCCAAGAAAATCAGATAAAAATAAAAAATAGGTTGTCAAGCAATCGAGCGACAAGGAAGATAAGGCTAACATAGATTAATTGAAGCAGAAAAACACTCCAAACCCCGAAATAGAAGATTTTATCCTTAGTATGGTCGCCAATTCTGTTACGAGGAAAATCACTCTATGGCATGGGGTAAACCACAATAGAAGAAATGACTGTAGAAATCAACTCTAATCCCAAGTATGCTATATAAATGAAAATGATAACAAGACAAGATAAAGAGCGTACCTTGTTCGGACATTCAATGAAGACCACCATTGAGCACCTAACTCAAAGATTTATAACTGCAACTTGTCCTCAACAACCAATATACACAAGCATATGGTGATAATATATAATTTTAGCACATAAAATAGAATAATCCATTAAAATTCATAACAATTATGCCCATGGAATAATAATTCAAATATTTGCAAGACATCAATTGGACGAGAAAAGAGTATTTCTATTAAAAAATGATCAACAAAAGTGTATAAGTGACAAAATTCCCTGTTGGCACATATCGAAACTGAGAAATTAAGTCCCTTCCAGATGGGCCTCCACCAAAGGCAATCTCATACAAGAGAGACAAAGAGGTTCTCCGTCAAAGAGGGAAGAGCTTGGGGGCTGAACACTATGTTCAGACTTTAAAGGACAAAGGGATGCAAACTCAATGTGAATTGAAACTTTCTTTAGAGTATCTTTGCTCTCAAAAGTTGAATTCTCTCCTTCTCCATGGTTTGTATATGGCCCAATTTATAGCCTGAAAATGGATCTGAAGGGCCGAGTCGAAACATTTACAATATATGGAAGGTCAAGGATCATGGATCTTGTGACGTGACATGGAAACCCGACACAATTTTTAATTTTGAGCACCAAACTCGATGTACACAGGCTGTAGTGGTGCAACCTGCATATACGCATGTTGTCTAACTGGTAGGGTGCGTATATGTGGAAAAATATTTTTTTTTGGCTCTAAGAAGTGCAAAAAGGGACTTCAGTCTGCATAGGGAAATGGGAAAGGCCTTATGAGCAAGTTGAATGGGGTGAGGAAAATATTTCTATAAAAATATTTGTTTGATTAAGCAATTGATTTCACTCATCGAGGGGTATATTTTCCTCTTATGAGACTGATATTCCTGTTTGAAGGACAATTTATCCTCTTATATGTGGCCTCCCTCTCAATGTTTCTTTGGATACTCTGTCCTTGATTTTGATCCTCTCCCCTTCATTCCGTGTTCATTTTGTGTGGATTCCAGGGTTTCTCTGTCATCATGGTTCCAAGAAAGAGTTTACCTTCAATTTGTTTTATATTTCGATGCTCATCATGTTATAATACATGGACATCTCATAGATCCAATAATTGTGAAGTTGCCCAAGCAAACTACAAGGACACCACTAGTCTAGATCTCTAGTCTAATCTATGGTGCGATTGGCTCATTTCTACAACTATTTCATGTTTCAAGACTAATTATTTTGGTTGCACTTGTGAACTGTTGAGTAAGTGGGTACAACCATCCATTACTTGGTCGAACATGGGGTAATTTCTCTCACGTTGTTTACACCCTCTCAGACTTCGACATTGGTTTGAGTTTTGTGGTGCATAAATTGCATTCTTGAACAACACGTACTATGGAGGTTGCTCAGATAATGCCTGTGGATGTAACTGGACATCCCATGAAGTAGAAAATCAATTGTCGAAATCTTCTTCTTTTTTTTCTCATGTTTGTTATAAGTTTTGATAAGTTCCTACATTTATTCTTTAGGCCATATTTTGAATGTATATTGTGTTTCTTCCAACGCTACATGTTTCCCATAGAAGCAGTTAAGCTCAAGGATGACAAGATTAGTCTTGGTAGAGATGAGGAGATTCTAAAACCTCTTTGTGGTGAGTCATGGCTTGAATATTGTGTCAAAATAATGTTTTTTGCAAAGCTAGCAGTAGCAATGGTTCGTTAAAATCTAGTAGATGTGAAGTTCTTTTATAAGGGAGAAAATATAAAGAAACAAGAGTTTAAGCAGAATATGATCATTTGTTGTTGTGTTTGAATTGCACATTTCGTGCAAGTTGTTTTAACATATTGGTTTTAATATGTTTTTCTCTTTTTGAAGGGTTTAGGCAGAACATATTGGTGAATTTTGTTTTGAAGCTCATGCAATGTTTGGAGTTTATTTTCATGTATTGGGATTGAATATGTTTTTATTTGTATTGAGCGTAGCTAACTCAATATGATAGTGATTTTATTTTTTTAGAATTCACGACTCTAACAAATGACATAAAAACATGGAGATCAAGAACAATCAATGAAATCAAGACAATATATGAGTCATGGAAGGATGTAAGGTAGAAGGTCTATTATATTGGGAGAAAATATAAAGAAACAAGAGTTTAAGCAGAATATGATCATTTGTTGTTGTGTTTGAATTGCACATTTCGTGCAAGTTGTTTTAACATATTGGTTTTAATATGTTTTTCTCTTTTTGAAGGGTTTAGGCAGAACATATTGGTGAATTTTGTTTTGAAGCTCATGCAATGTTTGGAGTTTATTTTCATGTATTGGGATTGAATATGTTTTTATTTGTATTGAGCGTAGCTAACTCAATATGATAGTGATTTTATTTTTTTAGAATTCACGACTCTAACAAATGACATAAAAACATGGAGATCAAGAACAATCAATGAAATCAAGACAATATATGAGTCATGGAAGGATGTAAGGTAGAAGGTCTATTATATTAGCAAAAAGGAGAAATAATGCAAAGAATTGTTGATTAATGTTGGTTTTCATTGATGTCAACCCTTGAAGAAATTTCAGTAGCACAAAGGTTTGGGTAATGGACCCAAGTTTGTTTGATGTAAATATGACTCATTATTGTATTGTCATGGTTGATGAGAAGTACAAATGGATGAAATCCAAAGTGGACCCCTTATGGTGAAATCCCTCATGAGAATACAATTTTCGGATTGAGTTATCCTAGAACTATGGTTAGATAACCCATGCTTAATTGTGGAATAATGAGATGAAGGTCAATGAATTTGTTAGTGAAACTATCCTAGATGGACAGTGTTTGTCATGCCATTTCTGGTGGTATGTGGAACGTCCCACAACTCCTCACGGTTAGAGAGTTATGGCCATGTGAAGTTGGAGGACCCTCATGAGTCATATAGAAGCCCCTAAAAGTCAAAGTGTTTGCAAAATAAATTATTTAAATAACAAATTAAATGGAGAAATCCCTAAAATAAGGAAACCTTAATGCTACATGAAATTATAAATAAGAGGCAAATCTCTCTCATTTAAACACACTTGAACACATTGAATATCTTTTGTTGTGTGAGGCTTATTGCAAATACTCTTTGATACATTTGAAGTTGCGAAAGTATGAGGTAGTACGAAGCGTTGATGGAGAAATTCTTGGATTTACAGTGAATACTAAAAAACCCTATTTTTTGAGGCGTACGGAGGCTGACAGTGTATTAGGGTGCATACATATAGAGGCATACGTGGGTTGGTAGTGTATAGGGTGCGTAGATGTTGGTAAAGCCATGGAAACTTGAGAAGATGAAGATGAAGGGTTTCTAGATTCTAAGATAAATCTCCCATGAAGGTCTATAGTGCTCAGATACATCAGAGATATCCATTGGTTCAAAAGGTATGTATTATTTACATGAATAGTTGGATTTCTATGTATTCATGAGAAATGGTTATGGAGATTTGAGGATTCTCCCTAGAGAAACTAGTGGCTGCATGGGATATTCTTTATAAGTCAGATCTACAGAAATACAGTGTTGGTATATTTATCATTGATACTTCGTGTTGATGCACATATTGTATTTCTTGGCATATGGCTAACGGTTTTTTGTGGTACATGGTTGAGATCTTGTATTTGTGAAGTGGTTGATGTATTGAGAGGCTAAATATCAGAAAGGGTTTGATGACTAGATCATGTGAGGGTTATTATACTTATTCATGATTACACACACCTATATGGCACATGACTAGAGAGAGATATATATGCTTTGGGTAAAGGTTATGTATGAGGATGCATGCACAGGGTATAGTTATAGTCTGGATATAGTGACAGGTTACAGATCTATCTGAAATAAGTTACAGAGGGTCAAAAATTTTCAAGAGAAAGGAAACCCTAGTTTTCAGAAGGAATACACAGACTGCATAATTTTTTGGTCATGTACATACCTGTGATGCATAACATATAGGGCTCGTACATATGTGTGTTGCAACACTATAGGTCGCGTACCTATTGTAGTTTTGTTGATACATGTTTAGTTTAGGTAAATATTGATTACATGGAAATTGTACAGGTTGGATGCAGGTCAGTGGTACAAGTTGATACAATTGTACAGTGGTATATATCATAGTGATAGTGTCATAGTGGTTCCATCATTATACTTCTATGTCAGGGAGGTTGGACGGGGCAAGGATAGGTGGTTGTATCCACCTTTCGGTTGTAACCAGAGAACATAGTGGGTTGTAGCCTCCTTTTGGTTGTAGCCAAAGAATTGGGGAGTTGGAGATTTCCTCAGGTTGTAGCCTAAGAAACTAAGGGGTTGGAGCCTCCTTCCGGTTGTAGTTGGAAAAAAAAGGAATTTGGTGCTTCCAATGAATGTAATTCTTCAAGACATATAGGAAAAATCATTCCATATTTTTCTCTCACTTTGGGTTTCCACGTAAAACACTGGTGTACTGTGTATGTGTATGATTGTTCATTTGTGCATTGCTTATTTACTCTACAGTTATTGGATGATAATGCTACATTGATATAACACTTGGATTATATGGTTAAAAAGGATTAAATTTATCTGTTACTAATTCACTCCCCCTCTCAGTAATCCAACAAATAATAACATTGAGATAACAACATAATATGGAAATACTGTAGAGTTAACAACAAAACAACAAATTAGATGGAACCAAAACACCTGAATTATTCCTTTATTTATAGGAAACAATATTCAATTGCCTCTTTGAGGGGGAAACCTCCAATAGAGAAGATATCTATTACAATAATTCTTCAAGACAAAACTTCTCATACCCTCTACTCCTATTTATACTAAATCTATCTATCCAAAAAACAAATCTAGAGGAAGATCCTTGTAGAAGCGGAAGCTTTTATTAGGTCTTCTTGCATTTGAATTATTCCTCCTTATTTATAGGCCTTATTTATATTGAGATTTATTACATGGAAATATATTATTCTACCCACTTGAGGGGTTAGGTAGGTTAGGTCCCTAACATGCCCTCCTCCTTAAAATCAGCCTTGTCCTCAAGGCTTGAGATAAGGAAATTACTGCAGAATGGTAGTTGTCTCCCAAGTGACATATGATGGAGTTTTATATTTCCACTGGAATAACAATTACTTGATGGTGCGCCGATGAAGACGATGCTCACGCTGGTCCAAAACAGCTTGTGGCTACAACTAGATTGATCCTTCTTTATCCAACTCAAGAAGGTTGGCTTGAGTTTGAAACTTAGTTCCAATCACATTCTTTAAGCAAGAGACATGAAATATAGGATGGATCTTATAAGAACAAGGAAACAATAATTTATAGGCCACCTGTCCCATGCGCTTGAGAACTGTATAAGGACCATAAAATTTGGGCACCATTTTCTAACAATGTTCTTCCTTGAGTGAAGTTTTCTTATAAGGTTGCAGTCGAAGAAATACTTGGTCTCCTTCAATAAATTGACGTTTTGAGAGACCTTGAACTGCTTGTTTCTTCATGCGATTCTGAGCCATGACCAAATTCTCTTTGAGGGTATGAATAATAGCCTATCGAACTATAAGCACTTATTCAACCACCTAGACCTTTGAGACACCTGACACGTAGGAGAGAACGAAATATGGGTTTTGTCCATATACTGCTTCAAAAGGAGTCATGTGAGTAGTTGTATGGTAAGAAATGTTGTACCACCAATCAACTAATGGCAACCATTGAGCCCATTGATTTTTCCTTTTAAAGGCAAAACACCTCAAATATGTCTCCAAACACTTGTTGACAAATTCAGTTTGACCATCAGTTTGGGGATGATAGGAGGTGTTGAGATGCAATTGTGTGCCATTTAGCCTAAACAGATCTTGCCAAAAATTGTTGGTGAAAGTGGGATTTCGATCAGAAACAATAGAATGAGGCATACCATGAAGCTTGAAGACATGATCCATGAAAATTTGAGCCACGGTGGATGCACTAAATGTTGGATTACTGAGAGGGGGGGCGAATCAATAATAAAATCTTCTACTTCTAGAAGGATCTTCCTCTAGATTGTTCTTTTGGATAGATAGATTTAGTATAAATAGGAGTAGAGGGTATGAGAAGTTTTGTCTTGAAGAATTACTGTAATAGATATCTTCTCTGCTGGAGGTTTCCCCCTCAAAGAGGCAAGTGAATCTTGTTTCTTATAAATAAAGGTATAATTCAGGTGTTTTGGTTCCATCTAATTTGTTATTTTGTTGTTAACTTTGTAGTATTTCCATATTATGTTGTTATCTCAATGTTATTCTTTGTTGGATTACTGAGAGGGGGGGTGAATTACTAATAGAGAAATTTACTCCTTTTTAACCATATAATCCAAGTGTTATATCAATGAAGCATTATCATCCAATAACTGCAGAGTAAATAAGCAATGAACAAATGAATAATCATACACATACACAATACACTAGTGTTTTACGTGCAAACCCAAATTGGGAGAAAACCACATAATGCTTTTTCTTATATGTCTTGAAGAATTACATTCATTGGAAGCACCAAATTCCTTTATTTTCCAACTACAATTGGAAGGAGGCTCCAACCCCCTAGTTTCTTAGGCTACAACCTGAAGGAAGATCCAACTCCCCAATTCTCTGGCTACAACGAGAAGGAGGCTACAACCCCCTATGTTCTTCGGCTACAACCGGAAGGTGGCTACAACCACCTGTCATTTCATTGTCCTGCTACCCTGAAGTAGAATTAGAATGATGGAACCACTGTCACACTATGACTATGAGATATACCAATGTAAACCTGTAATAATAAATCTGAACCATGCATCAACCATGCATAAACCTATACCTCAACCTGTAATCAACCTGTACCATAAACAAGTGCGTCAACCATGCACCAACCTGTACCAAACAACCTGTAATCGACTTGTACCATAAACACGTGCATCTAACCATGTACCAAGTATGTATCAATCATGTGTCAACTACTCATCAACTATGACTCATCAATATGTACCAACATCATCAACTATACACTTCATGTATGTGCCAACTCATCAACTACTCGTCTCAACCATGTACTCAACATGTACCTCAACCAAAATCCCTCATAAATTTCATCATCCAAATATGATTTGTAGAACTGTAATAGACCTTGTGTATATGATCACATTCATACAAACCTTCCTTAACTTTAACAACAAGAGACAAGCATTCTCATCAAACTTTTCTTCAGTCTCACATGCCTAGTTTTGGATTAGTCAACAACCCTAAGTTGAATTAATCATAACTTTGTGCCTGTAATGTATAAAGATATGAAATTAATACACAATTTTATTCATTGTGTTTTATGCAATTCCTCCAGGTTTCAATACTTGCAACCTCTCAGAAAAGGAGTTATAGCCAAAATGGCATACCTTTTTGAATTCTGGATTATTCTAGAGAGAGACCTTATAGAGCGTGCCCCACATATAATTTGTGTTTAATTGATCTGAAACTATTAAAAAACATAATAAATACTGTAACCTAACCAACATATTTTGTTTCACGTAATTTTGATCTGTTATGAAAAATTTATGACGTTTTTACCCGAAACACATGTTTTTGACTAGTTTCAGGACTAGCCACAAACCCTATTTTCCACGGAGTGTAAATCCAAATATACAATGAACCACAAGCTAAATTTTTTACCATAGAGACTTGGATATGTTTTCTCAATGGCATAGACATTGCATGGTCTAAATCATTATAGAAAAAAAAATTATAGCTAAAATGGTGAGATGACCTGTAAATAACATACCTTACAAAGCACCATCAAAAGAATTTATCCTTCTTTGCATTTCGGCCTTTTTTTCTTCACTTTCCCTCAGAATTTCAGCTTATATATCCTTGGTTACCTCAAAAATCTATAGATATTCAATATGCTCAAGCGTATCTAAAATGAGAGAGACTTTCCTCTTATTTATACTCTCCAAGTAGCTTCCTTAAAAACATCTTCTAGTTCACTTGGCCCCACTTTCCTTATTTTAGGGTTAACCCACTTCTAATTTCTCCATTAAATTTATTATTGAAATAATTTATTTTGTATTCACTCTGAATTATAATACACTCATTACTTCATTTTATTATTTAACTTTTAAAATCTCTTAAACCACTTTGACTACTTTGACCTTTTGGGGCTTCTAGATGACATATGAGGGTCCTCCAACTTCGTAAGGCCATAACTCTCAAACCGTGAGGAGTTATGTGAAATTCCACATACCACTTGAAATGGAATGACATATAATATCCATATAGAATAGTATTATCTGAAAATACATCATAACTCATACCGTTACCCATCAAACAAACTTGGGTCCATTACCCAAACCTAAGGTATCCAACTTCTTATGGCCATAACTCTCTAACCGTGAGGAGTTATGTGACGTTCCACATACCAATGGAAATGGCATGACAATAACTATACATCTAGGATATATTCCCTAACAAATTCACTATCCTTCATCTAATTATTCCACAATTAAGCATGGGTTCTCTTACTCCACAAAGTGTCTTCCCGTGAGGGCTTTCACCATAAGGGGACCACTTTGGAGTTCATCCATATTTACTTATTATCAACCATGAAAAAACAATAATGAGTCATATTTACATCAAACAATCTTGGGTCCATTACCGAAAACTTTATGCTACAGGGATTTCTTCAAGGGTTGACATCAATGACAACCAACCTTAATAAAAAAATGTGTGTTGAAGAAAACATAAATGAGAATGCTTGGAAAGACGATCAACAACCACCTGTAAGTTTTAAACCTACGAATTAAAGCAATGCATGTATATTCTTAAGCAATACAGAAATTAATCAATGGCTCATACACAGAATACACAGAGATTTTTACGGGAAACCCTCAACCGGGAAAACCTTTCTTATTTTCATTATATCGAATTTCACCATTCTCCATACAATATATACAATGTTTTTAGGTATTCCATAGATACCAAAACCCTAATCCCTTAATCCGGGATTAACTTACAAATCAGCTAAAAATAGCAAAATCCGCTAAAAATAGCAAAAACCGCCCCAAAAAAAAACTTTCGGGGCGTTGCCCCGAACCCCATTGGCCTCGGGAAACCGCTCGGTGCCGAACGCTATGCGTAACCAGGGGGGGGCATACCTGCCCCCCCATGGGACCCCCCTAGGAAGCGCCCGGCACAACGACAGAGCCCTAGTTTGTACGAATCATCAGACGTAGTTGTCGTATCTGACACACCCACATGCAAAGAATATAAGACATACCCAACATTCTCCCACTTGTTGTTTTCTTTGCATCCAGGGGTCCAGGGGATTATATAGTCAACAATCCAGGGCAACAATGCCCATTGTTACTCTTCACCAAGAGAACTTTTTTGTGCTCACAAACTTTGTCAATGAATCTGCAACATTCTTCAAAGTGTCAACCTTTTCCAGCAACACCTTCTTTTCCTCAACCATGTCTCTCACAAAGTGATACTGAACATCAATATGCTTCGTCTTCGAATGATAAGCTGGGTTCTTTGCCAGGAATATTGCACTTTGACTGTCATAGTCTAATCTCACTGCTTGTTGTACCAACCCAATACCTGAACACAATCTTTGTAACCATACTGCTTCCTTGCTTGCATGAGTGGCTGCCATGTATTCAACTTCTGTAGTTGAGAGTGCCACTACAGCCTGTCTTTTGCTCATCCAACTGATTGCTCCTCCAAATA
>JASDQU010213316.1:0-16765 GCA_032191745.1 Picea mariana
GTCATTTAATTTGTGAGATGCAAATTAAAAGGTGACTTTATGATTAAAGTGAGGGTGAGTGAAGAGACACCAAATCTCAGCCACCCATCTAATCTAATCTCAGTCGTTAGATTAGAAAACCCCTCACCTTCCCTCATGAGGTCGACTTGGGCAAGAGGGCGCACCCATTCTTGGGAAGTTGAAGCATTCTTGTTGAGAGAACAAGAGGAGTTCAAGCATTCTTGTTGAGAGAACAAGAGAGAGCAAGAGAGAGGTCGAGCTGAAGAAAAGAGACAGCAGCTGCAATTTCTAGGAGTATTGGCATGCATTCCAAGGCTGCCGAACAACATTTAGTGGCACAGAAATTGAGTCTTAGCAGAGTTTTGGCACGAATTTCAAGACAGTCCGTACAGCATTAATTGCTGGGACAGCCGTACAGTTGTACGGATTTCTGGTTCAGAAATCGAGGAGCAAAGCTACAGGAATGTCCAGATAAGTTTGTGTAAATATCTAAAGATGAATATGCTGTAAAAGAATTTCTCAGAAGCTCATAAATAATACAAAGCCCTCTCTCACTGGTTTTCCCCTTGTGGGTTTTTCCAGGGTTGAAGTTAGACCGAAAATCTTTGTGTCTATATTTTCTGAGTTTTGCATATTGCTGATATTTTATTTCTACATTGAAAACGATGTTCAGAATGCTCATGTTTCAGTTCTGAAGTTTATTTTCTATTAAGGTTTTTATATGCTGAAACAGTGCTGAGACATATGTTGAAACACCGTTGTAACAGTGCTGAGACATATGCTGAAACAGTGCTGAGACATATGCTGAAACACCGCTGTAACATATGCTCAAACAGTGCTGAGACATATGCTGAAACACCGCTGTAACATATGCTGAAATAGTGCTGAGACATATGCTGAAACAGTGCTGAGACATATGCCGAAACACCGCTGTAACATATGCTGAAACAGTGCTGAGACATATGCTGAAACAGTGCTGAGACATATGCTGAAACACCGCTGTAACATATGCTGAAACAGTGCTGAGACATATGCTGAAACAGTGCTGAGACATATGCTGAAACACCACTGTAACATATGCTGAAGCAGTGCTGAAACAGTGCTGAGACATATGCTGAAACACCGCTGTGACATATGCTGAAACAGTGCTGAAACTGGAGTTTCGGCATTTAACTTTGGTTGAAAAATCAGTGAGACTGAAACTGGGTTGGGATCTGAAATTTCTAACATTTACATCCATCTGATGTAGTTTCCAACCCATGGATGCAGCTAGGGAAATGATCGTATGGATGGAAGCGTATCGGGCTACAGGGAAAAATATCTCCTCATAATCAATTCCCTCTACCTAAGAGAATCCTCTAGCCCTAAATCTCGCTTTTTACTTCTCGACACTTCTTGTGTTCTTGTGCATGGTGTTTCTTCTTGTGATCTTGGTTGCTGCAACATTATTGTTTATGGTAATGTGAAATGCTAAAAATGGAATGAACTTCATGCTTAACCTAGCTTATGAAAAATCAACAATTCTAACATACCCCTTCAGTTGAGTGATGTACTCTATGTACCTGGGATGAAAAGGAACCTTGTCTCTGTTTCTGCCTTAGAGGATAAAGGCTACAAGGTTACCTTCTCTGAAGGAAAAGTTCTTGCATGGCACAAGAACTCACATATGAATTCTGCCCGAGTGATTGGTGTTCGAGAAAACAGCTTGTACAAATTGACTGTACGACCAATTCAGGCCCTATTGCATGATACTATCAGCTTGAGTGATCTATGGCATAGGAGACTTGTTCATATGCATTATAGAGCCCTTCTCGCTCTAGGGAAGATGGTAACAGGCTCTTCCAGAGATACAGGTTTAGCATGATGGTGTTTGGAGAGGTTGTGCTCTTGGCAAGAATGTCACAGGGTCCTTCTTGAGCAGCGACAACAGATTATCCAAGGGGATATTGGACTTGATACATTCAGATGTGTGTGCACCCATGACTATTGCTTCCTTGAACGGATATTTGTACTATGCGTCTTCATCGATGATCACTCTCGGAAGACGTGGATTTATTTCTTGAAGACCAAGGATGGAGTCCTTGCGAGATTTCAAGAATTTAAAGCTCAGGTTGAGAACCTGACCGGGAGGAGGATCAAGGTGCTGAGATCAGATAATGGAGGAGAGTATACCTCCAGGGATTTCAGTGATTTTTGTATTGAGGCAGGGATCAAGAGGGAGTACATCGTTCCTTACAACCCTCAGCAGAATAGGATTGCAGAAAGGAAGAACATAACCATCATTGAGGCAACCAAAGCAATGATACATGATAAGAATCTACCTATGATTATGTGGGCAGAAGCATCCATGACAATAGTGTATGTTTAGAACAGGAGTCCTCATCAGATTTTGAAGAACATGATTCCCGAAGAAGCCTTCACCAGAGTAAAGCCGGAGGTTGGACACTTAAGGATATTTGGGTGTCCAGTATACTTTCATATACCCAAGGATAAGAGGTCCAAGCTAGACCCTTATGGCAGAAAGGGTACATTTGTGGGGTATAGTGAATCTTTGAAGACATACCAGATCTACATCCCTGGTCAGAGACAGATTTTGATAAACAAAGATGTCAAATTTGAGGACGAGATAACCTTTCGAAGATCCAGAGAATCTCAGTTGGAGATTGACAAGGAGACAGTACCTTCTCCCCCTTCAGCAGTTTAGAGGGAGACAACCATTGATCCAGTTGATCCAATAGCTCTAGTTGATGTTCCCAGAGACATTGCAGTAGGCCATAAACGACCTTCCTGGGCTCGATAGACTCTGTAGGAGGCAGAGGGACATGCAGCTCCTCGTGGCACATTTTGAGAGAGCAAGAAACCACAGATATTTTCGAGCTATGTTTCAACTTTCAGCCATGAGCCACATCATTGAAACTGAGCCTTCTTGTCATGAAGAAGCAGTAGGTCTGCCAAGATACCAGGACAAAAGAGTATCAGTCCATCATGAAGAATGATGTGTGGGATATTGTTCCGAGACCATAAGGGAAGTGTGTAGTGACTTCCAAGTGGATCTATAAGATCAAGCATGCAGCTGATGATTATGAGGAGACATTTGCCCCTGTAGCCCGATACACTTCTATCCGTACGATCATTGCCCTAGCTGCATCCATGGGTTGGAAACTACATCAGATCGATGTAAAGACAACTTTTCTCAATGGTGAGATTGAGGAAGAAGTTTACATTGAGCAGCCAGATGGATTCGTGATACATGAGAAGAAGTCTCATGTGTGCAGGTTGAAGAAAGCCCTATATGGACTAAAATAGTCACCTCATGCTTGGTACGTGAAGATGGATGGATTTCTGATGAGTTTGGGCTTCAGCAAGAGTGTTGTTGATCCAAACCTATATTATCATATTGTTGGTAATGAGTGTTGGATTTTGATCCTGTATGTTGATGATTTATTCCTCACCGGTTCATAAAGTTTCATTGTTGAATGCAAGCGCGCATTGACTTTTGAATTCCAGATGAAGGATTTGGGTATGATACACTACTTCTTGGGACTAGAAGTATGGCAAAGGACTGATGAGATTTTCCTAAGTCAAGGAAAATATACAGTGGAGATATTGAAGAAATTCGGTATGACAGACTCCAAATCCATGCCTACACCGATGGTGATGGATCTGAAGAAAATGAACGAGGCTTCTACTGATTTAGGCGAGATTGATCCACATCTTTACCGACAACTGATTGGATCATTGATGTATCTGGTTAACACCAGACCTGATATATGCTAATGCAGTGAATGTACTTAGTCAGTATATGAGTCAACCGAGACAGACTCACTGGATAGCAGCGAAGCATGTATTGAGATATCTACGAGGCACAGTTGGATATGGCCTGAGCTATGCCTCCGGTGTAGACATGAGATTGCAGGGATATGCCGATGCAGATTGGGCAGGGAGCGCAATGGACCAGAAGAGCACATCTAGTTGTTGTTTTACTTTGGGATCTGCCATGGTTTCCTGATGCAGTAGGAAACAAAACTCTGTGGCTTTGAGTACCGTAGAAGCAGAGTACATAGCATTATGTGTGGCAGTTCGCGAAGCAGTGTGGATTCACAAGCTCCTTGCAGATTTATTTGGTCATGAGATGGATTCCAGTATTATCCATTGCGATAATTAGAGCTGATTGAAGCTCTTAGCGAATCTTGTGTTTTATGATAAATTGAAACACATTGAGATCAAATACCATTATGTCAGAGATATGGTGCACAGGAAAGCAGTACACATGCAGTACCCTTCTACACATGAGTAGAGTGCATATGTCTTCACCAAACCGCTTGCCAGGACGAAGTTTGAGTACTTTCGTGAGAGACTTGGCCTGGTGGAGAATGCCTCCCTAGCTGAGAGGGAGTGTTGATGATTGTAGTGTCGTGAGACATCCTCTAGATCGTTCTCCTCTGGACTGAGTTGAGAGATCTGTGTAAGGAAGCCCAAGTGTTGGGTGTGCCCATGTGATGGGTGTGCGTCAGACTCTGGATTGAGTTATTATGACGTGTGGTCTCTTGCTTTGTACTCCTCTGGACTGAGTTGAGTCAGCTTGAGATGGTCTCTTGCCTATTACTCCTGTGGACTCAGTTGAGTCGGCTTGAGACGGTACTCCAGCTGATTCTCCTGTGGACTCAGTTGAGATAGAGATCTATTGAGTATGACGTCCTTGTGGCTGAGCACAGGTGGACGTGTCCCTAGTGGATGAGCACTAGTGGACGTGTGGATCCCTTGCTATATTGTCTGAGTGTAAGATTTACTTGTAACCCTAATTGTGATGTAAAGGGTACAAGTCGGCCCCACTATATGTGAAAGATAATTAGTGTTTATGTAATGATTAATTATATTACTGAGTTATTGAGGTCGGTCCTGTTGACCGCCTCTCCAACACAAGTGGTCAACTCATGTGCCATGAAGAGATGCATCATCAGATGCCATGTGGTCGAAGACTTTTGGTCCTACAGGGCAGTGTTTGACCCCAACACTTTATTTTGTAGTTGGAATTTCCGCACCCCTGCGTGGGTTAATAATGTAATAGGTCTGCATGAGTCATGTCTAGGTCAGTTACCTTGGGATCGGTTCACTGGGAGAGTTCCTTTCATCGAGGGTTTTTTATCCTCAGGTTATCAGTTGGGCTTTTCAGCCTTATTGATTTCCCTTGAGTTTTTCCCTCACACTTGCAATAATTCCTACGAAGTGGTGAACGACGTTCTAGTGGGCTTATGTTTTGGTAACTATTATAGGGAATCATTGTAAATGACCATGCAAGACATCGTAGAAAGTTTCGCGGAATTCCGTCGAGTCTAAGTTAGTTTTTTTTAATTAATTAATTTTTAATTAAATTTCCCTAAGTTTGGAGGTTTAATTATTTAATTAATTAATTATTTTTGAGTAATAATTGTAAAAACTAGGTCTTTGGACTTTTGATAGGGGTATTTGTGCTCAAAAGAAATGGAATAGCACCCCCTACACCCATAGACCAAGTTTCAGCTCAGTCGGACAACTTTAGCCATGGGTTTGTCCACCCGGAGTGTCAGTCAATCTAAAACAACAATTTTAATTGCTAAAGTCCAAACATGGCAAAATGTAAAAGTTGTAATAATGAGTTAGAGGATGTGAAAAGTGGAAATGATGGTTAGAGAGAGACCCCCTAAGCATAACATGACCCTCCTAACCTTTTCCAACCTTGGATAACCCCTTACACCACCTCCACACTCAAAAATCACGCCCCCCTAGGGGGATTGACGTTTTTCCTTTTTTAATTAATTTGTGACTTGAGTGTGGCCCCCTCTCTTGACCTTTCTTTTCCTTTAGCCTCCATATCACCCCTAGAGGTGACCCCACTCTTCCCTTTAATTTATTTGTTTTTTACCCTTGTGGAGCGCCCTCCAAGGAGAGTTACTCCCCCCTTTGTGTCTCTCCAATGAAAAATAGTTTTTTAATTTGTTGGAGGGTTTTCTCTTGTCCTAGCACGGATCCCACAACCTCCCTTATGGTTTTGTGTGATCCCAATCTCACACACTCATCTCTCACCCTTCTTTTCCCTTTACCTCATCCCAAGAGGTGCGCCCTCCAAGAGAAGTGCGCCCTCCCTCTTCTTGGAACTCAATCAAATAATTTTTAAAAAATTACTTGTGACTCTTCACTTGCTTTGGCACGGATCCCGTGCCTCTCACATACCTTTTGCCCAATTTTTTTTTTCTATTTTTCTACACCCTAGATCTATTGTGCAAATCCTAAGTGGTGCACCCTAGCCTTGAGATCTACTCATTTGCTTGGTGGTGGACACTTGGCTTAGATCCAAGAGAGGTAGGTTTGCCTTTCCAAGTATAAATAGATCTCATTTCTCTCTCCCAACTCACAATATCTTAAGCTATTGTTATGCTACTTGATTTTACACACTCTCTCTCTCTTTCCATAATTTCATTCATTTCCATTCTATGCTCTAGGGTTTTGGAGTATTTTCTCTCCAAGACTATTTTTCTTGAGTAATATCAATAAAGGAGAAACTTTGGAGGATAACTAGAGGAGCAAAGTGTATGCTTGGTTTTCTTATGAATATGAGGTAATATTGTATCAAAATTGCTTTGGGTGATTGCAACATTGGATCTTAGGTAAAGTGTTATCTAAGTAGATCTACTAATGCGTATGCTTATGGGTTTATCTATCTTGATGTGTTAGATAGGATTGAAGTGTCATTTTATTTACATACATCAACATATTATCTCTTGTATGCATATCACTTAAGAAGGTTTTGCAGGTTTATACTTCTAGGGTTTCATTGGGAACTCCTTCAAGGAGAAGGGTCTCTTGAAGCACTCATACACTCCATTTCTCTAACCCATTTACTCTTCATCTATATTTCTGCTCATACATTTCATTTTCAGCTAGCATACAATGTTTAAGTAGGTCATTTTATCACATATAATCTCTCTTGCTCTTGTGGAAAGTTCTTTCCCTAAAAGGCAAGGGTTTTCCTTAATTTTTCTTGGTTGTGTGTAGCTATTCTAGCAAGCAAAGCTTGCTGGTTTTGCAGGTTTCAGATCTGATTGAGAGGAGTATTGGCTGCCCAAAGGACACCACACRACACTAGAAGGCCCTCCAAGGGGTTTGGTAGCTATCTCTCAACCCTACCTTKCATTTTTCTTCATTTTGGTACGTTTTTGCCTCTTTCTCTTGCTTGTTAGTGGTTCACACSTATAGAGGAAGGAGTGGTAYGGCCTCCCTCTTTGTGTGAGCTTGTTGGGGTAGCRTAGATCTAGMTAGGGTTTCATTTCTTAGCATTTTTGYTTTTCCTTCTAGCTAGGACGTGAGGTTTAGAAGGTGAGGGGCACCTTCTCAACCTAGGACGTGGGGTAGGTTTGCCTTTGCTTGCTTGATAGTTTACTTGCTTAGTTTCTCTCTCTCTTTCTCATTTACTTGTTTTCCCTAATCACTAAATCTTAAAGGAAATCAACCTAACTAAGCAAATCTATAATAATACCTACCTAGTTGGGAGAGGAATACCCCAATAGGTAAGGCTAAGTGTTGATGTGATTAATGTGATATATGGTTCAATGATATAATTGCTTATGTTTTAGATCTACATCATAATCTTAAGACTATTGGGCAACACTTAAGTAATCTAACTAGATCTACCTTATTGCTTAGTTTAATTTCAAGTCTTTTTTATTTTTCTCTCATGCACATGGTTTAGATCTTAATGCTTAACATCTTTAGAGTGCTTAACAAGTAATTGGTTTATTCTCTTATTGCTTACATCTATTGGAAACCACTTGCTTGGGCTTGAATATGTTGAATGGTTAAGTAGGCAAACACACTAAATTTACTTTCTATCTCTTGAAGGCAAATTGTTCTTGCCCTAGTGCTTTTCTTTCATAGCAAGCTCTTTAAGTGCATGTGATAACCTAAATCTTTTTTTCAGCCATCTCTTATTTGCTTTACATGTGTTGATATACTTGAATTGCATAAGCTTGAAGCAACACACTTAAAAGCTCAATTAAGTTTCGGCCATATCACTAAATTGCAATTTTAAAGTGTCTTAAAATCTTCCAAACACTCTAATAATCACCTAAAAGTCTACCTAATCAATATATATACTTAATAGACTCTTTAGGGTACCTTAGACCACCATCTTCACCATCTAAAACGGGGCTTGAGGAAAACAACGGAGGGTAGTGGCAGGGGATTGTCCCGTGGCGCACCAGGTGTGTGTCATCTCCTGGAAGTACTCTTGTTTTGGGCTGACCTGTGAAGCTAGGGTGGCAACACTCATTGTGCATCCAACAACTATTTGGCAATAGGAGGAGGAGGCTTTGGTGAAAGCTTTAGTAAAATTTGATAAATCTTAAGAAAGCCTAATAATTAAACCCTAGACCAAACCTAATAGACTACTTGTGGGTTTAATAATCAACAGTGTAGATCATCTTCAATAATCTTTATAACAGTCATGCTTAAATCTTCTAAATCCTTTGAATGTGTTGATGATGATCTCATAAATATGGTGATGTGATGTGATGTTTTAGTCTTTTGATATCTTGCACAAACACAAATAGATAATTGGTTAGTTTGTTGTTGTAATCTATCATTCTTTAAATTGTAAATCTTGTAAAGTAATTGCACATGATATTCTATAATTGGATTTATTCATTTGTAATTTTTGTAAGTAACTTGTAATCTACTTGTAACGAAACACCCCTTAACATAGTTGACCCCTTGCCCAATCTTTAGGCACTAGTCTTAGTTGACCTAGGGAAAAGGCCTGCTTTTCATGCTAACCCTTGCACCTTGCATTGTTGCCTTAGCATCTCAAAAATAGATCCCCTCTAACCTTAAGAAATTAAAACTAACTGCTAGAACTTAACTTTAACACACCTAGTAACTAAGGTCTACCCCCTTTGGCTTCCCTAGGAGTAAGCCTATACGGAAGAGGTGCCGGTCAAAGTGACAGCGTGGGCTGTGAACCTAGGCATTGTGCCTCCAAGGACACACTAAGTGAGCCAGACTTAGCTCACGTTTGCAAGTGTGTATAAGGACGGAAACAGGCCCTATTGTGCCAAGAGACACACCTATTGTTGTGTTTGGTCTTGTATAAATAGAGGTGAATCCCCATTGAGGATTACACACTCTCTCACTTGTCATTTAGAAATTTCAGACCTAATTGTACGGCTGAAGTGCGCACCTCTCTTGGGCGCTAGTTTCAAGGTTGTAGAGCACATTCTTGTGTGCATCTAGGGTTTATTGTTTAGGGGATCTTCTCTTGAGAATAGAGCAAAGGATTGTTGGGTTTTTCCCTTGTTTGAGAAGGGTTTTCCCAGGATACTTCTTGTGTTCTTGTGCATGGTTATTCTTCTTGTGATCTTGGTTATTGCAGCACTTGTGTATGGTGCTGTTGGATTTGTTTATGGTTCAACCGTTCAAGTACATGCTAAATGAAATAAACTACATGTGCATAAGCCTAACACACGGAGAAAATTCAACAGTTCCTAGCACAATAACCTTGACTTGAAACAAATGATAGCAAGAGAATAAAAGCCATACCAATTCAAGGAAAAATGCCAAGATAATCCACCACAATAGCAAGAGATAAGCCTTCCAAGGCTAGTGCATCACTCCCATCAACCATAACATCAAGAGATAACCATAACAAGTGATAAAGAGATAAAAGAGCCAAAGATAGCCGAAGATTTCAGATCAAGTCCTCTCACAATGAGGCAATGAGGGAGAGTTATGTTAAAATGAGATCTTATGATCTCTTATTTATACAAATGTCACCAAGGTGACTTATCCATAAATTAAGGGGTAAAACACAAGATTAGGGGTCAACAAATCTAATCTTTCCCCCTTTACAAATTAATTCATTTAAAATTCATTTTTGCACATAAGAAAAGCCTAATTTTAGAAGGATGTCACCCCTTTAGGGAACGTTTTGCCACTTTGAGGAAGTTGTTGGTGTTGGAGAAGCATAGGTAGGCCTCTAAAGGCACATGTCAAGCATCTAGATCATCTCATCATGGTGAAGACCCTCTTCTTCTCACAACATCCAAGTGTAAACGAGTGACACCTCACCACCAAGCCCTAACCCCCCTAGGTGACGTCGTGTCTCTAGAAGTGATGTTTTGCCTCTCCTAGGAAAAACGTTTGGCATGTGGAGGCTACACTATGTTGTCCAAGTCATCTTTGAGGCCTTCCAAGTTTGATCTCTCTCATCCGACATGCAGGCCCCTGGTATCCAACCTGTGGGCTTGTAGCCCCATGGAAGCCCAAGCAAGGCTTGTTCTCCCAAAACTGTCCACCAACTAGGTCCGGCAAAGACAAATGAGCATGCCCTCCAAGGATCTCAAGTCATAACATCATGATAAGTGAATCCAATCAATAAATAATCCATCTAAGCATGTGCATCAAAGATCACTATATCAAACAATTAACTGCTCAAAGACACTATGCGACTTGTCAAGCTTGAATATGGGAGGGTTGACGAGGTGTCCTATTGGATAGATCTTGCCCTAGGTCAAGGAGAGCTTTTGAGAGATCCCTCTCTAAGCCATGTAAAGTGAATGAAGTGGTTGGGGTCAAGACTCAATGGGCATAGGGATCATGACATACAAGGGGTCGTAGTTTCTCATTCATGGGTAACTTTGTAGAGGGTGTGTGGTACGTTCATCCGCAATGCACTTTTTCCAAGCCCATCATTTGCCTTTTATCTTGCTTTCTTTGTATTTTCTTTCATAATAGCATAAGGAGAGATTGAAGGTCACTGCCCTGGCGTGGTGACCAGATGATGGCAATGTCACCCACAAACACCTAGTGGAAATGAGAAGGTTGGCTCGTGATGAGACCCCCTTTCTCTCATCCATGCAACTAAGAGCCATTGCCTTGGTTTGGTGACCAGATGATGACAATGTCATACCACTAGATATT
The DNA here is from genome assembly GCA_032191745.1 of Picea mariana. Classification (NCBI taxonomy): domain Eukaryota; kingdom Viridiplantae; phylum Streptophyta; class Pinopsida; order Pinales; family Pinaceae; genus Picea; species Picea mariana. The sequence goes on from JASDQU010213316.1 coordinate 10,951, forward strand.
TATGGACGTGATAGGTTAGCTTGTGATGAGACCTCCTATCCTTCAACTAACCTTTTAAGCGTTCTTTATCATATTGTGGGTCCCCTTTACTCAAAGATAAGCGTTTTATTGCTTTCTTGGGTGATCCCTGGGCGAAGCATCTGGAATGTTTAAATAAGGATTTTATCTTTTACCCAACATCAACCCCTCTGGGCCTGTAGCCCTTCTTCCCATAGAACGAGGGACAACCCCTTCTTCAGTCAATACATCCTAGAATCCCAAGAGATAAGGAAATGGAGGGGAATAATGATGGAAAGTGGTATGGTCGAGAACGGTACGATGGCTCATCAAGGGAATTCCTAGTAGCAAACCCATTCCCAAGGAAGACCACTTACTAGGGCACAATGTCAACCACCAAGGTGAAGCAAGGAAAAAGGCATAATGTCTAAGCATATATCATGAAATCTAGAGCAATCTAAGATACAACATAATCAAATGGATTGAATATTGAAATGATGCTCACCATAATATTGACTTGTACCTCATAGAGCAAGGCCCACTGCCTTCCAGAAGCCAACTGATGTGGTGGATGCCATGTGCAAAATTGTGACCATTTGTGGTGGTGAGTGGGTTTTCCATCTGTGCAAAGGGTACTGCTGGCCATGTAGTCTCTCGACACTCCATATCTGCAACTTGAGGGCCTCAAGACATAATCTCCTTAGTTATCCACAAAATGGGGAGAACATCTGGCTCTTACTTGGGGACATGTGCTCGTCGTAGAGTGCATGATAACCACAACATCTCCTAGTAGACTTGTGCCTACAAGGAAACATCAAACTGTCAAGTGCAGGATGGCCTACTTATCCTTGTTCTCATATGATGAAAATTCAAAACCCACTAAACTAGAAGAAGAAAATTTTGACATTCTTTCAAAAAATTCAAAACTAAGCATGAAATCAATATGCAAGTAGAGTAGAATGAAAATGAAATGCATCTAAACTAGTATGAGCAATCAAGATTCAAATGAAGGGAATCAAAATGACTTACCTACTTACCTGGGGCACGGGCCCTGAAGAAGTCATGTGACCTAGATGTGAAGTTGGAGAAGAGACCCATCTATTGGTAGTGGCATCTTTCTCCCGTCTAATGCTGTCAGATAGTACCTTTCTTTGTCATACTTCTTCTTGATGATGTAAGGGCCAAGCCAAGAATTGTTTTCTTCTTGGTCATATTTAGGCTTGCCCTTTCTTTTGTTCCACATGAGAACAAGGATTCCTTCATTGAAATTGATGCAGGATGTATTCTTATCGCGTGGAGGCTCTGTGTGGACTATATCTTTGACACTTTCTTCATGTTTCTCATCTTCCTTTTGTATAATATGAATAGATCCCGACTCCTTCTCATGGTACTGTGTAGTCTTCTTTTTATCTGTCCATGGGAGAAACATCTCTACCGAATCTTCTTGCATGAAGGGTAACTCGAATGGATCATACTCAATAATCTGTGGAGGCATATCATGGTAGTGTTCACTGACATAGTTGGGGCCCCTCAAATTCATCACATGTGTATCTTTCTTTTCCCTGTTATGTAAGATCTCATACGTGCCATCGCCCATGGGAATATATGTATGTGTAAGGTTCATGCTAAGGGAACCTCCAAGGGTTTAGGACCAGGTCCTTGACAAGAGCATCCCTTAGGCATCAGGGACATCGATCACCAATATGTCCATGAGGACGCTGATATGTGGAAAATCTATCAAAAATATCTCAACATCTTCACACACTCCCAAGACCTTAACTCTTCTTGAATCAATACCACAAACATTGCCATAAGGTTGGGTTGTCTTCAAACCAAGTTGTTTCATTACCTTCAAAGATATGACATTTGTTGAGGCCCTTGAATCAAGCATGCAGTTGTTCAAGCGGAGGCCATTCATGCCTAATGAGAGATAGAAGGGAGGGTTCTTATCTTTTGGCCGATCAAGATACATAGTGTTTAACATGATGGGAGGATCCTCCTTCTTAGCTGGCACCTGTAATATCCTCAAAACTTCCCTTTTTACGGAAGGGGTCTTACACATCTCTGTCATTGGGACCGTCATATTTAGTTTTCCAAACATGTTTGCAACATCTATATTCAACTGAATGTCATCTGTAGGAGTTGGCTTAGGAAACAAATCACATACCTACGATGGAGGTGGTGGAGCCACCTTTTCTGCTGTTGGAAGAAGAGTATCAGGCTGTAATGGAGGAGCTGAAGCATTTTTCTTCTGTAGGTCAGAATTTCCCTCCTCCTTAATTCCTTCTTCTGATCATCTGTCAATTTACTTAAGGCTCAGAGTCTCCCCTCTCTTTCTCCTATTCCTCTGGCTTCATTTATCTGTTCCTGAGTAACCTGTTCGTCGTTGAGTCATATCGTCAGGATAATCTTTGTCTTGTCGGGGGCATTCATCTTCCTTGTGGGGTTCTTAGCATGGGAGACACCAAGCTTCTATATCAATTGTCCCAACAGGTTTCAAAGTATTCGAGGCCTTTGCCTCTTGTTGAGTTCTTGGTTTCCAACCGGTGGCATCTCTCTGTTGTTTGGCAAACTCAGGTCTGGGAGCAAATTGATTTCTTTCCACTGTAGTCATACGGTTCATAAATTGATCCTTCACCTGGACAAACTGAGTATTCATTTGGTCCAGATACTGCCTGAATTTGGTTAAGGCATGCATGATTTCTAGCATTTCCTTGTCGTAAATAAAGTAGAGTCGTTCCGACTCGTTGAGCTTCCTTCTCTCGAACACAATGGAATGGCCTCCCTACATCAAAACTGCTCCAATCCCCACCCCTGACGCGTCACAATCTAAGACAAACGGCTGCGAGAAGTCTGGAAGGGATAGAACAGGGCATGTGCGCATAACCTCCATTTTATCAAATGTCTGTTGTGACTCCTCTGTCCAATGAAAGGCACCCTTCTTGGTCAAGTCTATGAGTGGTGCTCCCAACTGTGAAAAGCCCTTGACGAACCACCTGTAGTAACTGCATAACCCAAAGAATCCCTTCAACTCTGTGAGGTTCTTAGGTGTTGGCCAATCCAGAATGGCCCTGATCTTCTCCTGATGAACCTGTACTCCCTGCTCACTGATGATATGCCCCAAGTACAGTAGTTCTCTCATGCCAAACTCACACTTGGATTCCTTGGCATATAATGACTGTGCCCACATAATACCCAAGACCTCCTCCAAATGTGCCAAATGCTCATCCCACGTCCTGTTGTAGATCAATATATCATCGAAGAATACCAAGAGGTATTTCCTCAACTTCCCTCTGAAGATGTGATTCATGCAAGACTGGAAAGTGGCAGGTGCATTGGTCAACCCAAACGACATGATTGAATTGAGTTTCATTCTCCTTTTTCTTTATTTGATTGAATTGAGTTCCGAGTGTCTCACCATCTACTTTTCTCAACCATCTGCTTTTAAATAAGGTGGAAAAAGCATCATAGGTCGTGATATGATTATCAGGGAGTCCTTTGAACCAAATCAAGAGCTTCTTCAGTCAAATGATGAAGCGAATAGTCTCATGGACACATCTTCCTGATCAATACCTGCATTGTCCATATCTCGACCTATGACATAAATGTGGTCTTCGACAGTTATCACATTGTTTCCTGGGAACTTTGGCAACCACTTGTTGACTTCTGTTGGGATCTGATTAGGGTAACCTTGGATATTGGCCATGTTAAGGGGTTTGTAGAGGTCCCTTTCTCAAGGGCGAGCCATTGGAGCAGGAGGAAGGGATTTATGGAAAAGGGTTTTAGCAACGGGAGACTTGAGAGGAGGCCTTCTTTGGTAAACCTTAGAAGGCTTGAACCTCCCAAGGGGAAAAGGTTTGGGGAAAGAAGGATTCTGGGAAGGTAGAATTGCTAGACAAGTTTCAAAATGAACTCATCAAGAAAAGTGGAAAGGGAACATTCCTTAGGTGGAGTCGCTAGATAAGCTAAGGGATAGGCTTTGGAATAGCTTCCCAAAGTGTTGTTAGGGTGCGAAGAAGATTCAAAATCTTCCCCGACAACGACGCCAAAATGTTAGCGCATGTTGTAGGTTGGGAAAATCCTGACCCAACCACAAAGCAAGTGCTACAACTTGGGAATCCTACACCCAATGTCACCTCGATATAGGTCCCACACTTCAAGGGTGACTAGGTCACTCTAGGGAGGCGATCTTGATGACCCTAGGGGGATTGGGATGGAGATGGAGATGGAGGAAAATGGAAGTGAAGCCCCTAGAAGTCAAGTGTAAGTGGAATAAAAGGTAGGGAGAGATGCCTTGCAAGTCAAGTAATTGTTTCCCCACAGGTATAATACTTCTCCGTATGATTGTACTTGCCCGAGACACAAGAAAAGACACTTTGCAATGATATATGTTAGTTGGATCAGCAAGTTAAGCTTGCTGTCCCTATTTTGCAGCAATATATAACATAGTATATCAGCAAGTAAATGGTATCATAAGCTGCTCAATAAATGCTAGAGATCAAGTAGAAAGTACAAGAGAAAGACTAGTAAATGACTAGCTAAACTCAAGATAAGAAACAAATATTCTAGCATAAAAAGACAAGGCTGTTGTAAACACTTGTCTGCAGCAAATTATATCAGCGTTATGGCTGTAACATTCAATGTATTACAGCAAGAAAATCAGCCACTGAAATCTCCTCAAACTTTACCAAAAAGTGCGCTAGACCAAGGGGAGTAAGTGTGCAAACTTTGAACAAAATCCAATGGTTGATAAGAGAGTTATTCAAGCAAATGAGTTAGGGTTTCTGCAGCCCTAATGGCTGAAGATGCAATTTTGTAACAGCAGCAAGAAGTAGCCCCTTGATGGGGATGCCCTAGTGGCTGTGAGGTGCCCAAGGAACAAGGAGTACAATCCACTTTGCAAGAAGTAAAAATGACCGAAATTCACGTTTCCCAATGCAATATTTTATTTCTCCAATGCAATAATAAATGACTAGTGCCTTTACTATTGGGTTAATGGAGTCATGAAAAGAAAGAGCTAGAGAAGCTATACCTCCTTGGGGGTGTAAGCCCTTTTACTTCCCAAGGCAAGTTTCTCTAGCTAGGGATTAATCTAAGAGGGTGTATGCCCTCATACTTCTCTTAGCAAACCCTAGTGTAATCAATGAGATGAAGCACAAAGTGATGAAGACTATGGTGGGGGTGTATGCCCTTATACTTCCAACCTATTTCCTAACAAAATAACCTTGACTTGAAACAAATGATAGCAAGAGAATAAAAACCATACCAATTCAAGGACCAATGCCAAGATAATCCACCACAATAGAAAGAGATAAGCCTTCCAAGGCTAGCACTGTTGAAATAATGTAACTGCAAAGAGTATTCTTATTATTATTGATATATTATTCATAGGATCAATCCCCATTGTGGATTGATCATGTTGGTTATTGTAATAGGACCAAATCCCCTTTTGTGGATTGGTCAAAAGAAAATTGTAATAGGCAGAATAAGAAGTCAGCCCCAGCAGATATTAAAGAGGCCCAGAAATATAATAAAGGTGGGTTTACCCACCCAGCTTGAGAAGTCGGCCCTGCCAGTGAAGAGACACTTCACACGTGCTAGACTTGTATTAATAAAGGAGGCTAGTGCCTCACTTAGACACAACTCACTTGCTCATTTTGAGAGACAAGTTCATATTTGCTACCGGAGAAGAAGGAGAGAGAGAGTGGCGCATATCTAGGAGAGGACTTTTTGTATTAGCATAAGAGATCTCTTGGCATTGTATTGGCTATCTATATTAAGGAAGTTTTGCTGGGTTTTCTTCCCCTAGAGAGTTTCC
>JASDQU010213317.1:0-12002 GCA_032191745.1 Picea mariana
ACTCCCACAGCCCAGGAGGTGCGCAAACCCCTAGGGGTTGACATCCGGAGCTTCAGAGGTCGGATATTCAGTCTGACAGTCATCGAGATCAACATAGAGGCCAGGGCACTTCCTTTGAGACAGTTTCCAGCTCATTTTGACGAGTATCGCCATCAAGGCGAGTTTTCCAGATTCTGCAGCAATTACTGTGAGTTGTCGGACGGTTTTTTGTCAATCTATTCGTTCATGCGCAGACCAGCATTCATTCTTTTGATCACAGGTATTTCTTGTTAGTTGATTTTTATTCCAGTGACAATCCATGAGATCTAACTGACGATTAGTATATCTTCTTCCAGCTTATTATTGTATTTCTTGTTTTTTCCTCATTATATATATCAGTGCGCTGTGTTATCCTTCTTTCGCATGCATTATCTTTATACTGCTAAAACACTTAATGAATTGAAACACAAATGCGAAAATCACCAAGCAGGTTCACACATTAACTCAAACGCATTCAGAAACCCCCAGAGTATCAGATTTCAATGGCAAAACTGTAGTTCAGTAGTAGATATCCAGATCAACTTGATCAGGGATATTTCATATTTCATTTAGATTTCTAATACTAGGAGAACATGGAGAATTTGAGTTTCACTTTTATTTATTTCAAGTGAAATTACAAGATGATATTATTTCCCACTTTTCCTAAGTGGTCACTAAGAAGTCGTCTCAAACTACTTCTAAAACGTTCACACCTAACTTGTGCAAGAAGCTCTTGCTCAAGCTACATTTCTCGGTTCTTGGTTGATCTCGGTTCTAATTTATAGTGATTGTGATTGGCTCAAACAATAATTTTCAAGACCTCGTACCTAGAAAACCTCACACCTAAGTTTCCGTCTTCGATGGAGGATAAATCAATTTATATATTTTGTACTTTTTTAATGAATTAAATTCACATCTAGCTCTAAAATTTCCATATAACAGGTTTTAAACATTTCACTAAAACAACATCTGAATTTTTGTAGAGGAAAATAAATACTACGTATTTTCACAATTCAAGAAAGCATTGCAAAGGTGTGTGTGTGTGTGTGTGCTTAATATACATCTATTTGTATAGAAGCTCTATGGGCGTTCAAAGTAAAGCTTCAATGCTTTTAGGAACTCACAAAAGTTCAAGAGTTGTTATGTTTCCAATCTCCTTCGGAATTCTGCCACTTATATTGTTCCACATGAAATCCCTTTCAAAAGAAAACAAAAGGAAATGTGTAAGAACCTTGAGAGAGAACACTGCATATTAAGTAAAGTGAAATGCAGAAAAACTCTTTAGCGCTGCATGATATATATGCTATATACCAATATATAAATCTAATCTAGAAAGAGAAAAGTTGTGACTCTTATACAAATGAAATAATAATCTCTAAAATGAATATGAAAATTGCACTGTGGGATTCCATGCCATCATTTTCTTCTTTTTTTTGGGTTGGGGGTCATTTTTCTGGTATCCATCTGCAACAATATAACAATCTTTACATTGAATACTACAATGATTCAACTTACAAAATTGTAAGTTGCTGTAAAAGTCCAATTTCTGGAGCTAGATTTCCTGTTAAGTTCATGTTTAACAATTCCCTGCACAGCACAATTTGCCATCAGTTCAATTAAGTGACTGCCCAATGTGATTTAGAGCTCTTTCTGTCTACTTCATTTGCTTTCAGCAGAGGCATTTACCGTTTGTTCTCCAAAGGGCATACAACTAAAAAGAGCTTTCAATGAAATAGCTAAATAAAGAAATACTTGTATTTCCAATATCTAACAAAAGAAATTTGAAATTCTGCATGCATCACTCCCCAAATCACAATTGACCCAACCAAAAAATTTCTTGCAGTTGATCAGATAGAATTTGATTTGTCTATTAAACATGACATCTTATTTACTCAGAAGCTTCAGATACAGAGAAATCCAAAGAAACCAATGGTAAATTCCACATGGAAATTTCTATTTAAGGAAACAGAGAGAGTGATACACCATACCACTTATAGTGCCTGGTGAATTGCACCTAGTTGATTGAAAATAAGTCATTTTAGGCAAGAAGATTTAACCTTGCTCTCTATAAAATAAGTTATTTGTTTTTAATTTCACTGAGGCCCAATGCGAAAGTCTATACTGATGTTGATTTAAACAGGAACCTTCATTAAGAAATCTGGCTTCACTTGCCAAGGCGAGCCCACATGCAAAAAGGTACTTTACCTTGACTTTCCAAATGCTTGTTTTCCTTGCATTTACCCCAGTTACTTGATTAAGGACTGTCCTCTTAAAAGGTGTTAAAAAGACAGAAAAGGTCCAAAAATACCAAGAAAATAGAAATGGCAATAATCAGCATATAAACAATGAGCCCACCAAAGAACCAGATGCTGAGGACAGGTGGAATAAGTTGGGAAAAAATAAAGGCAAGTGAGGCAACTCCACAAAAGACAAGGTTGCAGGGAAAGATGGCAATTGGAAGGGGCGGAAAGCAATGGAAACCAGTTCAGAATAGGGGTGTAAACAATGAATCAAGGACTGATAGTGGAAGAGCAATAACAGGGAAAGCTAATGACATACATCCTACCCAAAATAATCCAAATCATACTCTCCAGACACAGTAATGCCCAAGCTTTACAATAACCCCGTGACAGGCCAAGGGAAAGGTCCCATTCTTGACAAGATCTCCTCAAAATGAAGCTTGCTCAGTGTCAATGAAATAGCAGCTTTGCAATTCTTGAGTAGGGACTTGAAGATCCTTACACATAAATTGCAAATTTATGTGTTGGGATGTAAGAGGTTCTTCAGATGATGGCAGGTGCTCTCTCATCCAAAATGCCATCAAAACCATTAACCCAAATTTTATCTTCCTACAGCAAATCAAAGAGTTCAGTTTCAAGCATCAATTACTAATGAACAGTTGTTGGGCAATAGAGGTTGTGTTACCACCAGAAAATGCAGGTTCATTTTGCATTTTTGAAGGCATTCTTTTCAGCAGGACTGTACCAGGAGCTGGGATGTAATGTTCCCAAGCAAGTTTGCTAGGAACTTAAGGGTTTAATGTTTGTTTGTCTGAGCTGTTATTGAATGTTTTTTGCAGATTGTTTCCCCAAAGTTGCGCTGGAGTTGCTTTCAAGGGTTTTACAGCATATAGATGATAGATATGGAACAACAATAGATGAAAACAACAAGATACAAGAGAATAACACAATGAAATAGCCAAAAACTTCAGATCTGATCTTTATTTATTAGATAAGCTGTCCTCCATACAAGAGATATACAGATCTGGAAAATATATAAGCTATGGCTGAAGAAGCCTCCAAGATACAAATAAAGAGAGAGTTGTGAGTCCTCCTAAACCTCCAATAGAAGCATGCAAGTCTGGACAAGATCAATTTCTTTCCCTTCTTCAATCTGGCACCCAGATCTGGCTGAGTTGCGCACCACTTGGCTGTAGAGACCCTAGGAAATTCGGCCTCCTCAAATCTGGCCTCCAAACCCTTCAGGATGACCGTAGAACTTTAGATCTGGGGATGTGGAACACCTATGATGAGATCCTTCAGATATAATGTGATATCTAACCCTCCAACTCAATAGATCTCCCAAAGACAATGCGCCCTCCTTCAGAAATTCACCTAGCCAAGAGAAATAATAAGTATGCAGAGAAAACCCTCCAAGAACTGATGAGAAAAGGTGCTATGATGCTGGCAAACCCTTCTAGAACAAGATTTGCTTCAGATCTCCAACCTCCAAGCCAAATCGAATTCCCTTTACTCCCACAATGTGCCCAAACCTGCAGAAAACTCCCAAGCTACACCCTGCCTCCATAATACACTTCTCGAATGGATCTGAAACTGAGTAGAATGGTGAGGGTGGGATCTTTCACCACCTTGACCAAGCTTGGATCAGGAACAGAGGAATCTTTCACCTCCTTGTTGATCTCTAGGGTTTAGTGAGACAAAACCCTCAAACGCCCAAGTTCTCAAGCTCACAAGTGCAAAAGAAAAAATGATCAAGAATGAGGAATGAGGCGCCCTCCTCTCCTTTTCTACCTCCAAGTCTAATTTTCACTTCAAATATTTAATTGGCTTCTAAGGTCATTCACCTTTATTTTCCCAACTTAGCCAATTATCCTTTATTTTCCTTGTTTGCTAAAGTAACTTTAATAATATAACTTTAACACCTTAGTGACTACTTTTTGCCTCTTAGTTCCCCTTTATTTTATTGAGACTATAGTCTAGAGGGAACAACTAGACTACTAAGTCTCTCAAGAGTCAAGACCCCTGTCACGTTGAAGGGGACATTACAATCTCCCCTGCTAGAAATTGCTTGCCCACAAACAATTCTAAATCTATCTGTTGTAGTACCTGTTCATTTTCACAAGTGGCATCTTCTATTGGAAAATTTTTCCATTTGATCAGATACTCCCTGATAGCCCTGTTCCTTAGCTTTTTCTCCCTCACCTCCAATATCTCCTCTGGAATTAAGATCACTTGTCCTTCATCATCTACTAGAGGCAATTCCTCATTAGCAACAATATGTTGTCCCAATGCTCTTTTCAGACATGAAACATGGAAGACATTGTGAATTTTACTTCCATGTGGTAGCTCTAGCTCATATGCAACTGCCCCCACCTTTCTCTTTACCCTGTATGGACCATAGAAGCGAGGTTTGGGTTTTTCAGTTTCATTTTTCTTTATGGATGCCTACCTGTAAGGTTGAATCCTTCGATAGACTAAGTCCCCCACCTCAAAAGTGTGCTCTACTCTGTTTCTGTCTACATATAGCTTCTGTTGGTTTTGAGCTCTTTGCAAATGATCATTGAGCTCTCTCAAGATATCTTGGCTTTTTTGTATCCACTCCTTAGCTATAGGAGCTCTACAATCTTCAAACACTATCTCTGCAAAAGTGAATGGATCATAACCATATAAGGCTCAAAAAGGAGACATACCAATGGACATGCGGTGAGTGGTGTTGTAACAATATTCTCCCAAGTATAGCCACTTAACCCACGCTTTGTGTTAACCTGTCACATAGTTCCTGAGATACCCCTCCACCCACTTGTTGACTATTTCAGTTTGGCCATCTGTTTGTGGATGATAGCTAGTGATGGGGATTAATTATGTACCCACTAGACGAAATAATTCCTACCAAAATGTACTCATAAACCTACTATCCCTGTCACTCACAATAGTCTTGGGCAACCCATGCAGCCTAAAGACCTCCCTAAAGAATAATTCTACCACTTGACATGCGTTGTAATCTATGGAGATGGCAAAAAAATGAGCAAACTTGGTCAAACGATCTACTACTACAAAAATGCAATCCTTACCTTGTGTCTTTGGCAAACCTGTAATGAAGTTTGTTATCGCACAATTTGTACTTGCCCAAATCCAAAGGCAAGTGAACACAAAATTGGCGTAACAAGGACGATGTCCTATCACTGTCACCTTAATAAGACACCTCTTTCTATTTAGGAGTGGTACCTCATGGGAGACGTCACCAGTGACCTGGGGGTTAGAAAGGATAAGGTAAGAGTATCAAGAAAGTCCCACCCCTCTCATAGGTCACTCTGATCAAAAGTTCCAAAGGTTTTAATGAGATGAAGCAAAGTAATATTTAAGTGTACCTGCCCAGAACAAGACAACAAGAAAAATACTATTTGCAAATACCATATGATGTCAGTGCTTCATAGAACCATAGACTTTTGATAAAAAGAACAAGCTGATATAAAAGTTGAAGCAACAGAAGTATTTATAACAGCAATATATATATAGCAATAGCTTCACAATTATGCATCAATAAAGCTTCAAAAATGACCAGAAATGATAACATAAACTTGACAAAGTGATAGTAATTGTCAGAAGCAATGATGGCGATGTATAATCAGCTTTAAAACTTGTTTTTAAGATGAATTTGCTCCTGTTATAGATGGTTGTAGCAATATTTTGCAACAGCAACAAATTAGTTAGTAGGTTAGTCTAATCTAAAGTTAGAAATAGTTAGTAAAGGTCTTAAGGTAGGTGGTTTAAGAGTGGTTTTAGTCAATCAATCACGTGCAAGGTATGTGTTGACCACCTATTTCAACTAGGGGATCAACTGTTAATGTTTATGCCATTATTATAGTTCTTTGCATTTCAATAGATAAGAACAAGATCATTGAGAAATACACATTCACAAGAGACACAACATTTATCCTGGGAAACCCTCTAGGGGAAGAANCAATGTTCAAGAGATAACTCAAACCAATACAGAAAGTCCTCTCCAAAAGATACGCCACTCTTCTCCCTCTCTCCTTTGTCGGTAATAGATCAGAACTTGTCTCTCAAACTGAGCAAGTGAGTTGTGCTCAAATGAGGCGCTAGCCTCCTTTATTTATACAAGTTCCGGCATGTGTGAAGTGTCTCTTCACTGGCAGGGCCGACTTCTTAATCTGGGTGGGTAAACCCACCTTTATTATATTTATGGGTCTTCTTATTAACTGCAGGGGCCGACTTCTTATTCTACCTATTATAATTGTCTGTTGACCAATCCGCAAAAGGGTATTTGGTCCTAATACAATTACCGACATGATTAATCCACAATGGGGATNAACTCCATGTGCCATGAAGCTATGTACTTGATGGTGCAACCAAGTTCAAGACTTTTTGGTTCTACAATACAATTTTTGCCCCCAACACTTCTTTTTGTAACTGGAATTTCCACTCCCCTGAGTGGGATATTAATGTAATGGGTCTGCATGGATCATATTTTAGGTTAGTTGCCTAGGACTTTATCATTAGGGAAGTCCTTTCATCGAGTGTTTTTTATCCTCACGTAATTGATTTGGCCTAACCAGCCATTTTAATTGTCCTTAAGTTTTTCACTCACAATAATCCTCCAAAGTGGTGAAAGGCATTCTAATGGTCGAGTCTAATGGGTGACTAGGGTTTAGGAATATTGTAAATGACCATAATAGACATCTCCTAGAGTCTTGCGGAATTTTTCCGAGTTTTAATAGTTTTTTTTTTTTTTAATTACCCAATTAATGGTAATTTTAATTAATTTTGATGTAAAAATGTAAAAACTAGGTCCTAGGGGATTTTGATCAAGGTGTGATACTCAAAATAAATGGAATGAGACCCCCTACACCCTTGGACCAAGTTTCAACTCAATTGGACAAGTTTTGCTAGGTCATTGTCCATGAGGAGTCCAAGTCAATCAAAAATCAGCGAATAATTGGCTAAATTAAAAAAGCCAAAAATTGTAAAATGAGCAAAAGGTCATGAGAGAGAATGGGAAAAGTTTCCTAACATTTTTCCTATGTTGGAAAAGTAATTTTCCACTTAAAGAACCCCCCTTGCTTAGCCAACAACTTAAAGTGGTGTTCTCTTGCTAATTGACATGTGGGAATTAAAAAGTTTAAGTGAAAAAAGTCACCTAAACCCTAAATTCGCCCTCCTTGATATTTAACTTAATGTTTGACCATAAGAAAAGGTGTTTTCCCCCTTCCCTCACTCAACCTTCAAACCCTAACTCACTACCAAAACCCTAAAAGTGGCTCTTCCTTGACTTTGTCTACTTCTCTTGGATCTGTGACACTTGTAACTCATCCAAGAAGCATCTCTATTCTCTCCCAAGTATAAAAGAATGCCTACCCCTCCCTCATTTCACATCTATTCTCGGTGTACTATTACTATGCCCAAATCTCTCCCACTCTTCTCTTTTTCTCCCATTTGTTCTTGCTCTTGTGTAAAGCTCGTTGCAAGTATTTGCAACAACCTTTTGGTACTGAATAAAAGAAAGCTTTGGAGGATCCACGGTACATTGAAAGTCTTCTTGGTGCCATCTTACTCATTGGAAGTGATATTGTTTGGTTATTTACTTTGTGTATGCATTTTTGCTATAGATCTAGAGTAGAAATCTCAAGCAAAATCTTTTGCTTGGATAGATCTATGATAGTATTATTGTAGATCTAGTGAGTAATTTTTTTTTAATTTTACAAAGTATTTTGTTTCATCTTCTAGATCTACTCGTATCTTCTCTGTTTTGTAGCTTTGTTTCACAAGTTTTGCAGGTCACCCAAGGGTTTTGTGGACAAATTTCAGATCTGGAAATTTGTCCCTTTACCCAACTTAAGCCTCTAAAAATTTATGCAATATTTTTCTGTACATTTCCATAATTTTTTGGGCATTCTAATCCCTTTGAATAGTACATTTCAATACATTTTACTTGCTGATTTTTACACAGAAATGTTTTGTTTTAACTAATAGAAAATATTTGAAGTCCTTGGTCACTTTTGCAGCTTTTCCAGCAAGTTTTACTTGCTATTTTTTTGCAGATTTGAACCAAAAAGGAGGAGGTACAGCCCATTTGGGACCTTAAAACGTCAAAGAAAAACCTCCCAAGTTGGGGTATTATTCACCTAACTCTTCTCTCTTCTTCCTTCATTGTAAGAAATCCCAAAGAGAGTCTCTTGGGATTGCATTTCTCTCTAAGTAATAATTTTCTGTGTTTTTTTAAATATTTTGTGCCTACACCTTGCATAGTGGATTGGCCTAGCCACCCATGCAAAATCGTAAGGCTAGGTAATTAGTTTTCCTTTTATTGCATCTAATTATTTGCCCCACTTGTCCTTAAGACATGGTTGTGTGGTTAGGTTTACTTGTCTTTCATTTCAAGTTAAGCTTTTTTATTTGATAGCCACTTTGGCACAAAACCGATAGGCTTGTCCTCCATCTTGTGCCTTTGTTGAGGTTGCAAGTATTTAGTTTTTTTTCAAGTTCATTTATTTCCTTTAATTCTTTTGCCTACACCCTGCAAAGAGGATTGGCCTAGCCACCCATGCAGTATTGTAAGGCTTGTTTCATGTGCTAAATTGTTAATAGTTGTTTATGCTTTTTAGTTTTTTTAGTTCCTTTAAAGTTCATTGTTTATATTTCATATAGTTAGAAGTATCTTATTTTTGCTAAGTATCTTGTATAAGCTCTTGTAACCATCTTTCTTTTGTAATTTGTTTAAGTGGATCTATAAGCACTTTGTTTATTTCATTTATTTTCAAGCTCTATCTCCTTAAGCATTTTAATACAAGTAATCTCATTGCTAAAACGATTAACTTGTAGTTTTAGGAGGGATAATTCACCTGGTTTAATTAGAGCACCATTTACTGATACAAATTTCGCCACCAAAAAGGAGGCTTGTGGAGGCTACCTGGGGTGCTAGGTCAGGGATGATCTAATGGCACTAGGTGTCCACCTTGTTGAGCGCCCAAGTTTTCCAGGTGACCTGTGGAGCTAGGGTAAGGCCTTGTTTGCCTTGCTTATTGAACACCCATCAATCATTTTGGCCAAAGCGGTTAGAGTATAGGGGAAGTCACCTAGTTTAGGCTTGCAACTTCACCTCACCTAATTCAAGCTTAAAATTTACTCACACAATTTGTGCTTCAAGTTCATAATCTAAATCTAAGTTGTGTACTATCTTTACTTTCCTGCAACTTTACTTTCAAGTACTATCTTTCTTGCATCTACTTTTCAGTTGGGTATATCTATTGTTGAATGATGTATCTCTGAAGTTGCGCATTAGTCATCTTGGTGGTTTTTCTTTCAAGTTATTGTTCCCTTGAAGTTGTGCACTAGTCCTTGAGTGCTTCTTCCAGAAGTTGCGCATCTTTCCTTTGGGGCATCTAAGTTTTGGTTGTAAGTTGTTTCCATTGTGGTGAATGCATCATTGAGCTATCTCTCTTTTGACATATCTGCAAAATCATTTAAGTGGTTAGTTCAATTACTGTTTCTTTGGTGTAATAGATCTAACAAGTGCTTCCTTCATTTCAGTGGTAAATTGGCAATTAGATTGTATTTTTGTACATCGTGTAGTCATCTAGCTATTCTTTATATTTTGGGTAATTGTTGTAATCATATTTCATTTGTTTTAATTTGTAAAGTTATTCTTTATTTGTACTTAGATTGTTTCTTTGCTTGTTGTAACCTTAATTGACCCCATTGCTCAACCTTAGGCACTAGTCATAGTTGAATTAGGGAAAGGGTTGGTTTTCATTAAAAGTTTGCATTGCATTGTTGCCTCTCATATAGGCTAGCTTCCCCCTACCTTTAACAAACTAAAATTAACTCCTAGAATTCATCTAATAATTCACATAGTAACTAGGGTCTACCCCCCTTGGCTTCCTTAGGAGTAAGCCTAGACGGAAGAAATCCAAATCGAGGTGACAGTGGGTTTGGATTTAGGCATTGTGCCTCCAAGAACACACTAAATGGATTGAGACTTTTTCCAAGTTTGCAAGTGTGTATAAGGACGACAACATCTTTGGCGTCATTGTCGGGGATAAGTCTTTTATCCTTGGTCTAAATGACTAAACTTAATTTATTCTTTTAAAACTAAGTAATAAATTTCTCCTTAATTTTTTTAACTTGGGTTGGTTTTTCATTGTTTTCTTACTCTCCAAGTGGCGACTCCATTTGAAAATTCTTTGAAGCATACTACCGGGAGCAATTCTCTTGCTCCTTGTAGGCTACTTGAAAGTCTTGGAGAAGAAGCAATATCTGATATCCATCTCTTGTTGTACATAATCATCCTACAAATTTTTGTTTTCCTTCTTGTTTTTGCTTTGTTTGATGCTTCTTGTTTGTTTGAAATAAACTTGGTCATCTGGTGACTCCACTTCAAAACAATTTGACAAAGTATGCTTCAAGAAGGAACTCACGGCTTGTTTATCTTCATCCTTGAACTTGAAAAGGTTTTTGGATGAGGTTAGGTAGTTTTCCCTCTTGTTGGATCCTTAATAGTCTTTTGGGTCCCAGGCCTTTTCTTTTTCAATGGGTATAAAGGATTTTTATAATCCTCTTGATTTTTCAGGAATAGTTGGTTATCCTCATGATATATCTGAAGATGTTATTGAAAACTTGCCTGATTTTCATAATTATAGTGATGCTAGTGCTCATATCAGGGCCTTTGGGCAGTGTACTGATGAATGGTGTGATCCACCTATTTATGAGGATGTCTTAATGCAATTGTTTGTCATGACTCTTTGCGAGGAATATGCTTATGATTGGTTTCATGATTCAGATGATAATGGGTTCACGACCATACAGGACTTGATGCATGCGTTTTTAGAACGGTGGAGGGATGATCAAATTGAAACTTACAATGAATTGGTTGATGCTTTTATGAAAAAATGGAAGGACAAGAATCTTCCAGATATAGGAACAGACAATTCAGATATATAGATAGATACTTCACCATATCCCATTGAGGAACTTGAAGAAATCATTGAGACCATACAGTTTTCCCATGAAGATCACTTAGAGATCATGGAAGCTAACCTTGTTAGTACACAAAATTGTATTGAGTATCCAGACCCTATAGAACTTGAGCTTCACAGTGAACAGGAAAGGAAAGTTCATAGGGAAATTCTGGATGAGTCCATGGATGAGCCAATAACCGATCTTGAGGAGATAAAGGAATTTGAGTTTGAAGTTGTTGAATATCTAGATAATTCAAATCCCCACCCTCCTTCCGAGGAACCAATCTCTTTAAGGGAGAAATTTGACAACCTTGATGAAAAGAATGCAATGGTTTCTTTGACATGTTCATTTCCAACCTCTCAACCAACAGATGACTTAATACAGGATAATGGGAGAATGGAAGGCAACTTCAGTTTATCAAATTCATGTCATTATGAGCAGTGGTTGACTTTCCACCATGACGGTCATATGCATCAAGGTATCAAAGTTTTACACGGCTTGTCAAACTCCACTGTTTGGTTGAATAGAGGAAGATGCATGATTCTTGGTTGTTTATTTCTCACAAGAAAATCCAAGTTGATAAAACTTGGAAAAGGGTCTTCAACGAGTCATCCTGGACAAAAATGTTTCAAACATTGGGGGTTTCATTCCATCCATTGCATGGTTGGTCCTTGTTGCCGCCTTATACACACCTGGGAGACGTGGAAGAAATCTTCAATCCACTCGGTGTGTCCTTGGGGGCAAGTGAGAGTTAAGGTGTTGTCACCT
>JASDQU010213318.1:0-15930 GCA_032191745.1 Picea mariana
TTGTTCTTATTATGCTCTTATCTTATGAAATGCAAAGAACTATAATAATGGCATAAAACATTAACATAATGGGGACCCAAATGGAAGAACTAGTTTCTCATTACAATGTGTACTGACTTTTCACACATGGATGCCAATTTGAATTACACTGCAGATCCATGTGAAAATGTACCAAATAGCTGCCCATTTCCATGAATAAGAAATGCAAATGTGGATACATGCCAAAGTTTGTCATATTCATGAACAAGGCTCAGTAAAACCAGTCTCAAAATCAATCTGAAGATATATTTTTATAACCCTAAATTGCACCACACATGCAAACCTGGCATCAGGCCATCTTACTTACTATTTTTTCCAAGCCAATACAGAATAAATCTTCTTAAAAACACAATTTTTGAAGATGTACATGTCTTGCACCACTATTTCCCCCATATGTACGCTAGTTGTACCACTACTGCCTGCGTACGTATGCTAGTTGTGCCATTACAGCTCGTGTATACCCAGAAAAGTCACAAAAAATAAAAAGTTGCAAGGGATTCATTGATATTATAGGCTATTGGGTAGTTTCCTAACCAATTGACCACCTATATCCCGTCACCCAACCGAATAACCATATTTTTTTCATATAAAAAGAGGTGTTGGGGTCTCATTCCAAGGAGAAATATATCAACAATGAAACTCTGCCCATTTTGCTTTTCCCCCTTGCCCCAAGAATTTGCAGCCACATTGTGAGTTTTGAGTCAGAATTCCCTATTCTTGCCTTTTTTCTCATCCATAAGCCTATGCCCATTCTCTAGAGAGAAGTGTGGGAGAAGAAGGATACGTGGAAGAAGTTGGAGCTTGGTGAAGAGGAACCTAGAACCAAGTTCGAGGAGAAATCGTCGATCTCATTTTGTAAGTAACTCTGTGAGATTAATATAAAGAAGTACTTTTTTTGTCTCGCCATATGATGTGTTCAATATTCATGTTTGATTTACATTTTGTTATGACATATAACCCACTAATTCATATATAGAATGCATTTTCATATTTTCTTGTTTTTCTTTTGGTGAATGCAGATCAGCCTTGGGAGGAGATTTGCAGTCGAGAAGCGACTGAATGCAAAGGGATCGACACCGGACGTGGAGTTTAAGGTAAGACTATCAGATCCCTATACTTTGTACTTTATGCATGAATGTGGGTTGTTGTCGGGATAGTTGTTAAAAGTAGGAGCCTTTAGACGGTTAGCTCTTACTACACTTTAGAACCCTAGTGTAGTCTGTAGGGGGGTTTTCCCACTATAGTAGAATTGGTGACCATACTAGGGAGCCTCTAGGGTTTTTAGGTGATGTTTTTGGGTGTTTTAATTGGTTTAATTAACTCTTTGAGTTCTCTGTAAGTTGTTGAGTCTTCAAGGGATTATGGTATGCCATACCATTACTCCCTACCTGTCATCTTGACTGTTAGTTTTCCTTTTTTTGAGAAGTTACAGAGGTGTACGCGGCCTGCAGTGGGTCTGCATGCATATATACATGCCCTACCTTTGAACAACCTGCGTACATACACAGGTTTCTTAAGTGTTAGTAGCATGACTGTGTCAGGAAGCCTTTTTCTTAAGCAGAGGTAGTAATCCTCTTCCCTGATTGAAGTTTGACTTCTCAGGGGTTTCTTGATTTATTATTGGTCTTTGTAGTTACAGTCTTTAATCCTAGGTTTGACGTCAATTTCTTTATCTTTTAAATATTGCTTGTGTTTTCGTTGAAAGGGTTTTGGACGAGTCTGTGAGTATTTTTTATTTAGCCTCTATGGTTCCCTGTGATCTGTAGTAGACCACAAGTCAGTTTCTTTGGTTTTGTCTTGTCTTCACTTTTCCATTTTACTTGCTTTAGAACAAAAGAAAATAATTCATTTTCAAGTTTCTTATTTTGAAGCATTTAAAAAAAAAGAGAGAGAAAGATAATCCTTCTTTGCTAGTGTTCTTATAAGTTTCATTTTTCGCAAGAGTCTTAACAACATCGGTTGCACTTCCGCACCCTTTTTGAGTAAATAAAGCCAGTAAAATTAATGCTTAATTAAAATTAATCAGACTTTCATGTTTGTAGGGTCCATCAACTAGATTAGGATAGAGCCGTCATTTAGGTTAGAGAGGAAACTCTTCAAAGCCTTTAAATAAAACATTGGAGTCTATGCTAGGGAGTGAAAGAGTCCAGTAACGTGGAAATTATCCAGGACCCCCCTCTCACACAGGGGATAAACATGAGGTTGCATGCAGAAAGGTAGCGGAGATAACCCCTCCAAATCCAGACCAATCATAGTGGGGAACGCATATAGAGGACTTGTCTTGGGATTTTGTTGATCGCATTTTCCACATAGCTTCGTGGGTCTCGAATCCATTCAAGGTCCTTAGTTGTCTTCCAAAAAAATTGTTTTCGATACCCTCAATAGGTTTCAGGCTTGATACCCTGCTTATTGCGGTCCACCCGACTGTCGACCGTACCCACCTAGTAATTGTTCACAAGATGGAAACCTAGTTTCCTTTATTTTAGGGACTTACACAGGTGACTGCGGGGGTATACCGCAGTACCTAGGGCAGACGTCAGGCCACGCTTTGCAGAGCATACCCAGAGGTTGCTTCCGTGTTCAATTTTCACTTGCGTCGGTAAGTTTCTCTAGTGTTGGTTGGCATAACTGTTCTTCCTACTAGATAGTGGTCTGCTTGATTTGCCTTTAGGATTTTTTCTAGTGTGTGCTCTATGCTCCTTAGTTTTCCATAGTGAGTTATTCAGTCATTTGTTTGGGTCTCTGACCAAGGGTGGTAGACCACCCACTCTGTTGGTCATGAGGACTTATTGGTCTTCCTCTTAGAAACATGGAGCCACCTATTTATAGGCATTGATTTGATAACACTGGTTTTCCATAGTCAGTTTGTGAGACTTTTACGGACTTGAACGATCCCGCAAGGGGAGAACCTATGCATAATATCTTCATGGCTAAAGTTCCTGATGATACCAACCAAGGAACCCCTTCGCAAGGGGATTCTTGTTCTTTTCCTTTCTTCGAAAACGCTGGTGTCCCTTTGATGGCCACTTTGTACATTCCTGGGTCAAATGTGGGACTACCGGTTTGGTTGGGAACCATTCCAAATGTATTGAATGCTATTGATGATTCTCAGTTAATCACTTTATTTCATGGGCACCATGTTTATGTTCCTTCTTCAGCCAAATATTCTCCTCCTCCTTCTCTCACCTCTGGTGAAAGTACAACTACTAGTAATCGGAAGTCTAAATGAAATAGAAAGATGAGGAATAAGAAGAAGAAATCACCAACCTCTGTGAGTCATGTTGGAGATAGGTCGACAACCTCTGCAAGTCACATTGAAGACCAAAACCTAGCCTTTGCAAGTCACATTGGGGGCAAGCACCCAGCCTCTTCCATTCACGTTGGGGGAAAAATTCCAGTCACTGCTAGTCACATTGGAGATAGGGTTGTAGCCTTTGCGAGTCATGTTATTGACCCATCACCAACCTCTGCAAGTCATGTTGGAGATGTGAAACCAGCCACTTCTAATCATGTTGGGGGGATTGATTCTCTTGAGAAACCTAGAAGGATAGAATGTAAGCCTAAGTTCCCCAGTAATCTTTGCAAGGGAGATCACCTTACTCATTTGTGCCCTAGCCTTCCAGAGTACGAAGATTGTGGTCCCTATATGCAAGCTCTTCTGATTCTGAGTCTTCTGAGGTTTCCTCATAGTCTATTCAGCCATTAGTTGAGAAAGTGGTCATGTCGATGCAGTCATCGGCTGATCCCACTCCTCTTTTGGGGGTTGAGGTGACTTTAGACCATGTATTCTCGCAACCTATTCATCCAATGGTTGAGAAAGTGGTCATGCCGATGCAGTCATCGGCTAATCCCACTCCTCTTTTGGTGGGTGAGGTGCCTTTAGACCATGTAGTCTTCCAGCCTATTTAGCCAATGGTTGAGAAATTGGTCATGCTGATGCAGTATTTAGTTGATCCCACTCTTCTCTTGGAGAGTGTCAAGTCTACCAAAGTGGTCACGCTGATGCAATATTCGGCTGATCCCACTCTTCTCTTGGGGAGTGATGTGTCTACCGACTATGTTTTTATCATTTCCAGTTAAATACTTTCATAACAAGGGGGCATTCTGCTCGTTCTGAGCACGCCCCCTCCAAGCCCTAGGATGGTTTCCTTTGATTGGAATGATCTTGTTGATCCTCATCTTCCTTCTTCTACACCTTTTCTAATAAGGGTTGAATTTAATTCAACAAACCTTTATCGATGTATTGTGGATGAAGGAGCCTCTGCAAGTATTTTATCCTCCTCGGTTTGGAAAGTATTGGGATCTCCCGATCTTATGTCTACTTCACATGAGCTGTTGGATTTTGACAGACATCCTAGTGAATATTTGGGGATTCTTCCTCAGTTTCTTATCTCATTAAGTGGGAAGATTGTCCTTGTTGATGTTATAGTGGTGCAAGGCCCATTATATTTTAATATGCTTCTCGGGCGTGATTATGTATATTCTATGAACATTGTGGTGTATACGCTCTTTTGAGTGATGCATTTCCCTCACAATGGAAGCATTGTCACTATTGACCAGCTCACATATGATAATCACCATCCTAATTCGACGTTAGTTCAGACTGCCCCTTTATATGTTTCTAGTGTTCGTGTAGACTCTACCCCTCCACGGGTTAATTATGTGGCATCTTATCCTTGGTGTTCAATTTCTTCTGAGAAGGAACCTATGCAATCATGTTTTCCTTCTCGAGACTTGGTCTCAACAATTGATCCATTAGTATATCCAATGGGGGAATGGGATCCCTTGCTTCCCCCTCTAGCTCCAAGTGATATTGAGTCTCCTTCTAAGTCTAACCTTGTTGTTTGTAGATCCTCAAGCCCTCATGCTTGTGATTCTTCATTGATAGACTCTGTCAGTCCTGGCCAAAGCCTCCATCATCATATGGAATATGGTCAGTTTACTTCACCCTTTGGGACTGTTGACCCTCATTTGCGTGATCTCTTAGATTTTGAATTGCCTTCAAATGAGGCTATCCTTGAAGCCATGACTACGGTTTCTACACCGTGGTTTGTTTTTTCTTCCCTTTTGGGAGACTTTCGAAGTTGAGTATCGAAGAGACTCTTGGTTTGAGCCTAGCAGTGGGCTCTACCTAAAACAGTTTCATACATAAGTCGTAGCCCCCTAGAGTCTTCTTTAAGCCTTTTTCAGACTATATAAACATGAAAATATTTCCAAGCAATCTTGTTGTCCTTCAAGCTCGCCAAACTAAAAATTGAAGGCATGTCTGTCTGGCAGTAATTTACCCCATTTTTAGTCTGGATGGTCAATTTTACAAACAATGGTATTCTCTAAGAACTTCGGTTTGCTGGAAGAGTATTCTCAGGTATAATTTTACCTCTTTTTCAGGCCTCAGGGACTAAATTTATGAAAAAGGAACCCCCACGAAGTCCAAAGTTAAGCTCTTTTCAGACTTCCTAAAATTAAAAAGATCGTCAAGTGACCTTGTTCCTTCACACTCGTTAAGCTGGTCCAGAAGAACATCCTCTACAGAGTCCATAGTTAAGCTCTTTCCAGACTCCTTAAAATTGAAAAGATCGTTGAGTGACCTTGTTCTTTCACACTCATTAATTGGTTTGGAAAAACATCTACTGGCATGATTTTACCCCTTTTTTCAGCCTGTACATTAAGGAGGAAAAAAATACACCTCGAGAGATTCGTCTCACCAGGAGAGTTATCCTAAGAAGATTTTAAAATTTTTTGGGCTAAGGAGTCTAAATCTAGAAAAAGGCTATGAGTCCATAGTTAACCTCTTTTCAGACTCCTTAAAACTAAAAAGATTGTCGAGTGATCTTGTCTTTGTCACACTCATTAAAATGGTTTTGAATAGACGTCTTTTCGGTGCTATTTTACCCCTTTTTCAAGTGTTGGCCCTTGGTTATAGAAGTATGCAAAGATCGAGGAAGAAAAGGGAGATTGTGAACTTCGCAGAAGACACAGTGACTATTACTAGGTCGATTTGAGCAAAATAGCAGAAAAGATGGAGCTAAGTAAGCCATTGGACGAGGAGATCAGGGATGACAGATAAGCAAGAAATAAGGATCATGGACAACTCAGCAAGCGGGAAAAGCCACCGTTGGATGCTTTGGAGAACCGTGCGATAAGGAAGGAAAGACAGGCTAGAAAAGCCCTAAAAATACAGGTCAAGTTGACCTAGGGTTTTAAACAACTAGGGTTTTGGTATATAGGTTTTTGGACACTTAGGTTTCAGCCTAAGGATGTCAGTGAGCTATTGTAATGTATAAATAGAGGTCAAGAAGACCTGGGTTGTTGTTGGTGTCAATATTTTTATTGTTGTTATTGATCAATCTAGTTGTTGTTATGAGAGAATGTTGTTGCAAGAGAGAGAAGTGTTGAGGGAGAGAGCCTTCTGGTATTGTAATATCTTCAGCTAGGTGCGAAGATCAAACCTACAGCTGGGTGCATAGGGAGAGAAGATACTGAGAGGAAGAGAAAGAAGATTTGCTAGCTAAGAGCACAGACAAGAACTGTATGCTTTACCTTAATATATTATAGCACAGTTCTGTGGACGTATCCCTAGAGAGAGGGTGAACCATGTACATCTTGTGTTGTGTGTGATTGGTATTTTATGTCTGTCATTGATATACTGTGATTGTATTAATTTTTTATATCTGATAAGTAGATGTCCAGAATAGATCTAAGCTGATAAGTGATATATGAATGTTGTGTTGTTCTTGTGTTAAATCCACTTGATCTTCCCTTTGGTTGTAGACATCTCTGTCCTGCATCCCCCTCATAACGGCTTCAGGTGAGACTGCATCTGCTTCATAGGTGTTGCCGAAAAGGACAGTAGTTAGGGATTGTTGGTGTGCTCTTGGAGCTGAACCCTGGGTCTGCCCCTGTGCCAACATCGATCCAACTAGACTATCTTCAAAAAAGGTACCCCAGTGGAATCTTCTTTTGCAATTTTTCAGACTCTATAAAAATGAAAAACCACCGATATTACCTTCTCTGGGCTTGTTTAATATTACATTGGAGGACATTATCATCGTGTCTTATTAATCACATATGCATCTATGTGTCTTTGGCCTAATGTCGGCTCCATGTTTCTCATAACTGTACCTTTGAAGCATGCCTTATAATCAATCCTTGTAACACTTTTCCTTTGCGTCTTGACACCTTAACCCATCCTGAAACCCCTTCATAACTACTTCGGGTGGGACTGCATCTGATTCGCAGCTATTTTTAAAAGTGCCAGTAGTTAGGGCTTGTTGGTGCACTCTTGGAGCTGAACCCTGGGTCTTCTCCTGTGCCAAAAAATGGTTCCATTGCTGGGACCTGAATCTTCTTGAGGGAATGTCAAGGTGGTTTCCATCAAAGACAGAGACTCAAAAGTGGATAGACGATCAAGAAAAGGACTTCGTTGAAGCCCAAAACAAGAACCATAATCTTAGTTCAAAGGATTGGTTGGAGAAATATATCTTTACTGATATACATGAAATTTTTTGGGGGGGAATCCATCAGGAGCTGTATGAGTGACTAGCTAGATTAGCATATACCTAGTTCGAGATCCGATATAGAGCTCCTATGGTTTGGACTTTAGATATGATCAAGAAGGTCAAAAGAGTTGATAATGTTGTATCACGAGCAATAGATCACTGGTTTGATAGCACCATTGGAGGGTACATCACAGAGTTTGATGTTGAAAGAGTAGAATCATACAACCGAGCTGAGAGATACTTCTTCAAGGGACTGAGAGGAAAATTTTTACAATTCCTGAAGTTGAAACTCAAGATGTTATTGCATGATAAGAACATCTTGAAGATATAGTAGATTGGTCAGATATAGAAAGGCTAATGTTCAAGAATTTAGACAACGAAAGTGACACAGAAGTTGGAAATACACACAATGGGAGAGTGTTCAGAGAAGTTCACCTTGCGAACCTGTTTAAGAAGAACTATGGGGAGGAGGGTTTCTACAGAGGAGAAGAGGCAGATCTGACAGATTGGGAGCATTCAAAATCTGTTAGGACAGAGGAAGGGAAAGATAAAGAGCTTCACCTGGGAGAACCTAAAACCTCAAAAACAACACAGACCATTGAAGTAAGTATTGCTATCCCTCCTGTTGATTCAGTAGTATTAATAAATCAGAGTAATCCTGGCCACCAGAGTGTCCAGAGTACTATCAATAGTATTCCACCACATATTTAGTCAGGGACCCTAGGAAGATCTATGGCAGATGAGATGAGGCTTCCTATCTTTAGGGGAGATGGATCTGAAGATCCTGATCAGCATTGGTTCCTATGTGAAGTCATATGGAATATTAAAATTGTCATTGATGAAGTTGTCAAAAGAACCCAATTTAGTACCACTTTAAAGGATCGCGCACTAAACTAGCACATGAAGCTTGTCCAAGGACTTGCATAGCCTAAGCCACTGAATAATATTAAGAATGCATTGATTGTAGAGTTCAAGAAACCCAAGTTAGAGTCATAATGTATCACAAAGAGGAAAGAGATTAAGCAGAATGTGGTCGAACGTGTTTGGGAATTTGATCAGAGATTCAAAATCGTAACAGGATGTAGTGTCCCCAAGGTTGAGCCCCGTTGTAAACCATGTTTTGAAAGGAATTTTAATTATGTTTTATAGGCTGGTGATCCAAGTTCTTATAAGCTAGAGTCTTATGTGTTTGTTAGGCCAGGGAGCCTAAGTGTTGAAGGCCAGGAGCCTGTTGTTGTATATGTAATCATGCAAAACAATTAATAAATATAAACATCGCCATGTGCAGACTGACCACTATGAATGAGTGAAGGGGGACTAAGCATCCACAAAGGGGGTAAGGAATTAGGGGCT
Organism: Picea mariana; assembly: GCA_032191745.1. Taxonomy (NCBI): domain Eukaryota; kingdom Viridiplantae; phylum Streptophyta; class Pinopsida; order Pinales; family Pinaceae; genus Picea; species Picea mariana. Next base: position 8,892 of record JASDQU010213318.1, read on the forward strand.
GAAGGTGGAAAAGAGGCTAAGTTTTGAGCCTAGGGGGATTAAGCCTTGGGAATAATATTTTAATATTATTCCAAAAGATATGTGCATTATATGTTTTAACTTAAGTCCTTTTTGGAAGGACATGTGGTTTTCCAAATGGTGGGAGGCACGCACGTTGAAGGAATGCATGCAGTCGCATGGGTGATGAGTGTCAACCCTGTCGCATGCAATAAAAGGCCGAGATGAGCCATGTTGGGGGTTCCTCCTCGATGGGACTCACGGACTACCAGAAGCGAAGGGGTCTAACTCTTGCAAAGAAACTCTCGTACATCCTCTGAACCAAAAGGCGTGTATCTGTGTTTGTTCCGAGATAGCCGGTACATCCCCGGTCTAAACCATTCGAACCTACGTTGACCCTTGCGTGGATTTTTTGTCATGCATCCCTGACAACCAGAGCGTGAGTCTATTATATGCTGGCGGATTGGGAAATAGGGGGGGACCTGCCATTCTGTCGGAGGGAGAGAGAACCTGTGTATGTCTCTACAAATCCGTGTACACCCTCTGTTCTGAGAGACGAGAAGACTGTGTTTAGTTGCTGAAAAAGCATGATTCATCCTCCCATTCTGCCACAGAGAGTCTGTGTAATTCCCTACAAAAATTGCTTCTCACGCAATTCCGAAAATCAACACTGTGAGACCTTGCCGCCATTGTTGAGCTTGTTCTGAGAGGTCTGAGCCTATATTCCTAGTTGACTGTGGTGGTCATGCAGAGATGGATTGCGCATGAATTGTTGTCCAGTGCAGGTGGTAACTGAGCATGTGTGTGAACTCTCTTTAGGTGAGGGAGGTGGATGTTGTTGGAAGAGGTTTCTTCCAGAGATTGTCCAGCACCAGCTTCAGGCTCTGAGACTTTCTGATCCGGCCTATTGCTGAGGCCCAGAGAGGGAGGTTAGCACTGATGGACTGTGCTTGTGAAGGTGTATAATCCTGGGCGGAGCAGGCATGTGGGGAATTAGAGTCTGGTAGTAGTGGGCATAAGATGGCATCCTGGGAAGAATCCTTCCAGATTCTAAATGTTGTTTTTTATTTCCGGTAACCTCAGCCTAGCTAGGATTCCTTGCCTTGGGGTGGAGCTTAGTCCCAGCTTGGGGGTGATCCACTGATGAGCTGATGAGCAGTGTGGTCTAAGGATGGGAGGTTCGTGGAAGGCCTGCACTTGGTTGGTGGAATCTACCATTGATAAAGATAAGTATCAAATGATGTTTTAAATATATTTTGTGTCTCTGTGTATTATAATGAACATGCATTCTGTTGTGCATTTGGATTAATGTATGTGCCATGGATTATTTATGTTAAAATGATTCTTATGCTTACTCTGAGCGTAAATGTATTACATTTATTAAATGCACATGATTAATTATGAATGAGAATGTGTTATTCCACGTAGTAACACCTATACGGTAGCCAAGGTGCGCTACAGTTATTCTGGGTTATCTACCAAGTAGTGTTATAGTAACCCTTGGAAGAATAAGGGAAAGGGGTGTTACAGTTTGGTATCAAAGTGAGGTTTCGACACTGAGCCTAGATGGGCCAATGGAGCACTCTGTGGACCGAGAATGCGAAGGGAAACTGGGTCTAGAGAACCAATTTCAGACCTTGGTTTGTTCCGGAGTGTCAAGCAGTTGCTTGACCATGCTTACGAGCTCAGGAAGTATAGCGGCGAGTGAAACCACAGCTGGTGTGTTCTATGGCCACGGGGAGACAGGTCTCTACACCAATGGTATTAGAACCTTAGGATATGTTCGGGAGGGAAGGCGAGCCCTTGTGACCGTCAGATCTGGAAAAATGTGCGTAGGAATTAAAATTCCTTTTGAAATACAAAGGAATGTGGAAATCACGATATGCAAAATTCTGAATTGGTTAGGAACCGTCTGAGCCGTCAGATCTCGGCCAGAAAACCCGTCATCCATAGGATCTGTCAGGAGATGTCCGTAGGTTAAACCTCAAAGACTAGGGGTGAAAGCTCTGAAATAGATCTAGACCGTCCGAAAAACAAAGGGCACGTGTCGCGTGGTCATCCAATCGGGAACGTGGTCATCAGAATTCAGGTAAGTGAAGGTTCATGGTTTTGTAAAGTAGTGAAACTCGAGGGTTGACCTGAACCGTCCATCATTTGGGACGCGTGTCAGAAATCCGAAGAGAGTTGGAAATCAGCGTATCGGATATCCTGAGGATAGGATAATCTTGCAACTTGAAAACGCGAAACGCGATATCCCGATAAGGGAGTCGTCTATTAGTATTTGGGTCATCGGGATATCGGGGACCCTGGTGACAAGGTGTTTATGCACTTTGGATTCACGAATTCTGAAACCCCAACAGGGAGGAAGGTACCACCGTGCGGCCAGCTGTCAGCACGCCGGAAAGGAGGAAAGCGCCATTGTGGGAGCCAGCTGTCCGTATAGCAGCTAATCGGGATTCGGGAAAATTGAGAATCTCATGGGCAAGTGTTTTCAGCATTTGAAACCCCAAAACCCTAACAAGGGGATAAGACTGAGGTCACAAGGATAACGGTCGTATGGGTCAAAGCCTATAGCCAGGAGAGCTAACGCATAAAGAGAGCATCGGGATTCGGGGAATTACGAGTCCTGAGGATGATTGTATTTTGACATCGAGGAAATCCGAAACTCCGATAGGAAGTATGCCTTTGGTCATATAAGGGGAGGTTGTGTAAACCCCAAGTCTAGCCTAGAGAGTTAAATGGGAGTTCTCCAGTACCGAAACCCCGAAACCCGAAGTTCTGAAAACCCGAAGTTCCGAAATCCCGAAGTGTTGAAAATGAAAGCTTCAAAAACACAAAAATTGCAGAGCCGAACGAGAAGCTCAGAAAAATCATTTGGAATCAAAATGTCTTTTGCTCTTGTTGGTTTCAACGAAGGGAAGTACTCCAGTTAACCAACGCTGAGTATGGAGTGGGGAAAGGTGCAGATTACCCCTGAAATAGAAGACGAACAGGAAGGAAAGGATGTTAACCTGGGAGTTGAAGGATCGAACTCCAATGGGCATGGAAAAGAGAAGGATAAGCAAGAACACATAATGAAAATCCTTGAAGGATTGCAAAGAGAGGCCAAGGTTCACCGAGATGATAGCCGAAAGCTCATGAAAGTCAGGGACTAGTAGGGTGCATTAAACTTGAAATTTTTGAAGAGTCTGGAAATAATAGAGAAGAAAATCGAGAAAGGAAGAGACTCAAGTACGATGGAGAGCCGCAGAACCCATGGGAGAAGAATTAGGTCGAGGAGTGGTAGCCGACATCTTAGTTGCTCTCAAAGGCATTATGGTAGTAAGACACACAGTAGTTCAAGCCCATCCCCTACTAGAAAACATCAAAAATATGGAAGGGAGGAATTGAAAGGAGAGATGAACAAGATTAAGCCTCCAACATTCGATGGAGAACATAAGAAGGAGGAAGATGTCGAGACATGGTTGCTTGGCATGAAGAAATACTTCCAATTGCATAATTATTCCACCCATGCAGAAGGAAGAATTGCAATGTACCAACTGAAAGGAAAAGCATCCATGTGGTGGGATCAGTTTGTGCAGGTGCAACACATCAGAGAGAAAGAGGTCACTTGGAAGGAATTTAAGAGGTATTTCAAGAAGAAATACCTGAATAAAAGATAGTATGACAGAAAGATGAAGGAGTTCTTCGAACTCAAGTTGGGCAGTACGACCATTGATGAGTATGAACGAAATTTTCTGGAACTACTGAAGTATGTTCCATTCATCAAGGACAAAAATGTTAAAATTCAAAGGTATCTGAGTGGACTGCCACCTTCCATTGGTGACAAGATTCAATATGATGATCCTAATACTATGTAAGAAACAATAAGAAGGGAGAAATGCTTATATGAATAGCAAAGAGAAAAGCCTACCTTTCGGAAGGCTTGGGATGACCAGAAGAGGTTTAATAAAGAACAGAGGCAGAAGGGAGACAAGCCTTCTTTTTTCCAAAACAGTCATCAGGGACAGCCATCGTTTAGAGATCCGAGAAGGACTGAAGAGGGAGCATAAAGACAGAGACTGACGCCCATTCAGTGTTGGGGCTGTCAAGGAAACCATAAGTACCAAGATTGTCCCCATAAAAATGGTAAGGCAAGAACTGTACATACTATTCAGCAAGATGAAATAGTGGAGGATTTGGGCAGTAGAATGCCGAGGATCTACGCAGCCCTGGACAACAAGCAAGCAGAATTTCAATCGCACATGATTGAAGTGGAAGGTACAATTAACAACCGACCCCTTGTTATTTTAATTGATTCAGGGGCTAACCATAGTTATGTAGATCCTAGAGTGGTGGCAAGTTTGCATCTAATGAGGAGAAAACATGAGAAGTCTTGGTTAGTGCAGTTGGCCATAGGGACCAAGAGGAAGGTCACTAAATTGGTTAAGTCGTGTTCAGTGGACATGAAAGGAATGAGCACTAAGGCTGAACTGAACATTTTTCCTTTAGGCTCATATGATTGCTTAATTGGGATGGACTGGTTGGACCAGCACCATGCCCTTCTAGATTGTCGTAACAAGAGGTTCACATGCCTGAACGAAGAGGGAAATTAGGTAGCAGTCCAAGGAATTCCCAGAGCTATGGCTGTGAGGGAAATATCAGCCATGCAGTTGAAGAAATGTTACCGGAAAGGTTGTCAATTATTTGCAGCTTGGGTGGAAGAAGCATCCCAAGATGCAGTATCGAATCTAGAAGACCATGAAGAACTCAAGGAGTTCAAGGATGTATTTCGGGAGGTACCTGGACTACCTCCAAGGAGGGACATCGATTTTTCTATAAATTTGATGCCTGGAACAACTCCAATTTCGAAAGCTCCTTATAGAATGAGTACACCAGAGCTGAAAGAGTTGCAATTGTAGCTCGAAGAGCTACTAAAGAAAGGTTACATTCACCCCAGTGTGTCACCGTAGGGAGCCTCGGTCCTATTCATGAAGAAGAAGATGGGACGTTGAGGCTGTGCATTGATTTTTGATAGTTGAATAAGGTCACTGTCAAGAACAAGTATCCTCTGCCAAGGATTGATGATATTTTTGATCAGTTGAAGGATGCAAAAATATTTTCAAAAATAGATCTCAGATATGAATATCACCAAGTGAGAATAAAGGATCAGGACATTGGCAAGACCGCCTTTAGAACAAGGTACGGTCATTATGAATTCACAGTGGTGCCGTTTGGACTGACAAATGCACCTGATGTTTTCATGTGTTTAATGAATGGAGTGTTCAGAAATTATTTGGACAAGTTTGTCATAGTCTTCCTGGATGACATCTTGGTGTATTCCAAGACAGAGGAAGAACGTGAACAACACCTGAGAATGGTGCTGCAGGTGTTGAGATAACACTAGCTGTACACAAAACTGAGCAAGTGCTCATTTTACCAAAGGCAGATCCATTACTTGGGACATATTATATCTGAAGAAGGGATCATTGTGGATCCTGAAAAGGTACAGGCCATTTGAGAATGGCCAATGCCAAGGAATGTGGCAGAAGTTATATCTTTTATGGGTCTGGCAGGCTACTATAGGAGGTTTATAGCCGGATTCTCAAAGATAGCTCATTCTATCACTTCCTTGCAAAGGAAGAGGAAGAAGTTCTAGTGGACTGAAGAATGTGAGAGCAACTTCCAGCGATTGAAGCAGCTGCTAACTAGTGCTCCAATCTTGAAGATTGCAGATCCAAATAAGGATTACATAGTGTGCACAGATGCATGTAAGGAGGGGATAGGAGGAGTTCTCAGCCAAGAGGGATTTTTAATTTGTTATGAGTCCCGAAAGCTGAAAGAGCATGAAAGGAATTATGCCACTCATGATTTAGAGCTGGCAGCAATCATCCATGCCTTGAGGAAATGGAGACATTACCTCATGGGAAGGAGATTTGAATTAAGAACAGACCACAATGGTTTGAAGTATTTATTTGATCAGCCGACTTTAAATGCGAGACAAACCAGATGGATGGAGTTTTTGTGCGAATATGACTTTGAGATCAAGCATATCAAAGGGAAAGAAAATAAGGTGGATGATGCACTCAGTAGAAAGGTGCACGAATTACATGCTACAACCATTAGCATGTACCAGACATAGATGAAAGATAGAATTTTGGAAGCTGCAAATGCTGATTTGCAGTACAAAAATCTTGTAGCAAAGCTACAGCAGCATGAGAGACCACAGACCAAGGAAAGTTACACCTTGGGAACTATTGGTTTACTTCTGTATAAAAACAGAGTGTATGTACCCAATGTCTGAGAATTGAAGCTGACAATTCTAAAGGAGATGCATAATGTGGCTTATGCTAGACATCTTGGATATCAGAATACTGTGGCAGCAGTCAAAAGCCATTATTTTTGGCCAGGTTTGAAGAAAGAAATCGTTGAATACATCACAAGATGCATGGAGTGCCAAAAGGTTAAGGCTGAGCATAGGCATCCAGCAGGTTTGCTGCAGCCTTTACCTATCCCTGAATGGAAATGGGACATGGTAACAATGGATTTTATCACAGGATTTCCCAGAACAAGCAAGCAGCATGATTTGATCATGGTGGTGGTGGACAAGCTTACTANTAAAGCTGCCCATTTTATTCCACTGAAAACCACCCACAGAGCAGCAGATGTTGCTGATATTTTCCTAAAAGAAGTTGCACGCTTGCATGGAATTCCTAAGACAATTGTGTTTGATAGAGACCCGAAATTCACTTCTGATTTCTGGAAAGGACTATTAAAAGGATTCGAAACGAATCTGAACTTTAGTACAACATATCATCCCGAGTCTGATGGACAGACAGAGAGAGTAAACAGAGTAATAGAAGACATGCTGAGAATGTATGTGATGGATAAACCATCAAGGTGGGAAGACTACCTGGATTTGGTAGAATTTGCCTACAATAATGGGTATCATGCATCATTGAAGATGAGCCCATTCGAAGCGCTTTATGGAAGAAAGTGCAACACTCCAGTGAGTTGGGATAATCCAGCTGACAGAGTAATAGTTGGGCCTGAACTGCTCAAA